>JAODIE010000008.1:2678520-2801471 GCA_027575565.1 Diploeciton nevermanni
TCTCTCGCAGGCAGGACCCATTCAGCCATGTCGCGCTGGGTCTTGCAATGCGTGGTGGAGTTCGTGCACGCACAGCTGATGTTGCACAGCTGTTTTGCCTAACATGCACACACAATGGGGTAGCTACCCTTTCCGCACCCTCGGCACGATATGCGAAGCCATAGGTTGGCCGTAGAGGGTGAGTGGGCACGTGAATTCGGCATTCACCGTGCTGGCGTGCGTCCTGATTGCTTACACATTATGCATGTCGCGTACGATGGCATTGCGTGCCGACGTGGACCAGTTTCGTTGCTCATTCAATTATGTGCAATGAGGAATGTAATATAGAAATTCAAAAATGCTATGGCACAGTTGGGACGTGGGCTGATAACATATCTACGTTTGAAAAAGGCTAGTATAGAAACTGAATTTTTGAGGCATGTGACTACAAGCTAGTTTCAACACCCTATCTGCATCCATTTTGTTGATACCCTTGGGTTAAACTGATTTCATTATAAATTGAAGTGTAAAAAATTAGTGCACCTTGATTGCGCTTCAGCGGAACCAATTTCAACCAACATCATGCGGGTTGCCATCTCACCCTCTGGTACCTACAATACAAGACACAATTGCAAATTTGCCATTTTACCGTTATAGATCGAATAAAGGTACCAAGCCGAAACGAATATTACTGCAGCAACCTTCGTGTTTATGTTGTTGTTACAGTTGTTGAAACGTAATAAATATTAAAGAAATTTTGATTTATGACTGCAACTATTGTCCTACAGCCCCCATTCTCATGCCAATGTTTTGGTCATATTCGAAAATATGTATCCGTAACGTGACGCCACCGATGTCCATTTAATGACCTGCCGTTTATTTTTAGTTTGGTTATAACTAATTGCAGCCGAGGCGAGCGTTGAGCGGTCGGGATTCCACAAATTTATTTCCCATTATCTATATTTTCCTCAATCTCGGCGATAGTCCGCAACTCGTGCCCATATCTCTCCGCTGCTTTGCAGCAAAACTCGCGGAAGTTTCCGTATTTTTTGTTCTCCTTCTTTACCCGAGTGCTGCATTGCTTCTACGAACATAACTCTCTGCACTACACCTATTCGAAAAACTTCCCGAGATTGTATAAAGTATAATGTATAAAGAAGAAGAAAACCCCTAATGTAAAATCGATGAAACACCATTACAGTCGGCAACGACTTCTAACTACATTAAATCATTGACTGCGCGCTTGTAGAAGACTGCTACGCGTGCAGCCAGGTTTTCCATAAAAATTTCGCGGAGTAAAAATTCTTGTTGTGTTGGAGTTTTCCCTCTAATGTCCTAATAGACTAATGATTAATGGGCGATCGAATTAAATTTAGATCAACTTGCACAGTTGCTTCCAGCAAAGGAAAACAAGATACAAGATGCTCCACACTGAGCGGAGAAGAGAAATAAAAATATAATTAGATATTTTGCAATTTCGGCTCTTCTTGAGAGGGTGTTTTATCTTAAAGGCCCATCGGCATTAATGTCTTTCCTCTCTTGGGCTGGAGCCTCCGGCGGCTGAGACAACGAGGACAATATTTTTCCGGAATGCTGTTCATCATTTGTTTATCTCGCTCAAGTTTATCTCCACGCGGAAAATGCTCATTTAATCCTTCAAACGAATCAAGCGGTTACGGGCTAATGTCCTGATAAAGCAAATTTCCTTCTAAGCGTTTCAGGGTTAGACTGAAATAATTGACACATCAACAATATTTGGCATGCAGGAAGATGTAATTTATCGCTAACGCCCCTTCTTTTTAATAAAGTCATTAGGTTGGTACAATATTATTGAAAAACTAGCTAATTGCCACCGCTGCAAGAGACTAATAATTGAATTAAGCACGCAGCTTAATGAGTGTCTTGAAACACTCATAAACAACTAAGGTGAATGCAACGGCAAGAAATCGAGAGAATGACTGTTATTAGTTGCTTGTTTTGTAATAGTAAATTGATCTCTAAACGGGATAACATCAATTAATTCGATAATATCATATGAAATAGAAATAAATAAATTAAGTCATTAACATCAGGACAGATTGCTATGGCGTATGTCGCGACCTGCTTTATCGGATACGAGCAATCTAAGAACATCCAAGAAATGGCACCCAGTGACCAAGAAGATACTCCATTGAGCTTCATTGAGTAGCCACAATCGTAATTGCGAGCCGCGAGGCGGACAAAGTGCACGTTTAGACAAAACGCGTGTCGTCCATTTGACCAACGAAAGCACCATACCAGAAGAGTACCATGCCGCGGCGCGCATTCGAACGTCCGACGGGTTACAATTGACTCGGCAGTCTATAAATCTTGACCACCGTGTTCGCATTAGCCGCTACATTGATTACATGCATCGCCAGTATACGAGTATATTTTATAACCGACCACATCCACTGTTGTGTGCTGTACGGCGGCGGCATTCGCTCCGAGGAGCGCAAGCGATTTATCTATGCGTGCGCGAACGGATGTGAAAACGATGCCTGCGAACGCATAATGTCATAAACAAATATGCGCATTGTGGTGTTTATTGTGGTGTTATTTCGGGTGGCGCAGATATTAAAAATGAGCAAGATAGAAACGAGTGGATTTTCATTTCTAGATGTGCTTAAAGGAGCTGATGCAGATTACAGTGCCTAAAGTATTTTCCCAGTGCTTATAAATATAATCCCGATAATTAATATGGTTAATAAATCCAGCGGGATGGTAATAAATTTCCATGCGGACGTGTGCGTCAAGATGGCAGTATTATAAGATGTGCGCATGTTGCGCAGAGGCGCGGATGAGCTTTTCATGCTCAGCGCACATCGCATGCGCATTCAGACCGTGCTTTGAGCCAACCTGCAACTCTCTGAACAAATCCGACTTTACGTTCACGAGTCACTTTGCCAGCAGGAATACGCATGTAACACGGCGACGTGCGCCAGGCAAAAATAGCTAATAAACGAAACAATAAAAGGTACGAATAAAATAACTCGACGAAAATACTCGGGCTTGCTGGGATGCACCAGGCGCGTCGACACAATGCTACAAGCACCATGACAGGCGCTGGGGAGTTGGGGACTGTCTGCAGTGCAACAAGAAGAGTTTCACCTGGTCACCAAAAGAAGACAAATTAAATCTACAAAACACTTTCCATTTCCTTTCAATTTATATAGCAATACAAAGATTTTTGTGTTTCTGAATTATTAGAGGGTGAAACAAGATTAAAATGCAGAATATCCCGCGAAATAAATGTCCCAAAACGATGTGCGACCAATAACAAAACATCACATAACAATAACGGGATAACGACCAACGATCACCAACGACATGAACACTAGCGGATACTGCAAAAACGGGCCATAAATTTTTGATTATTTAATTTAAATGCAGTTATCGGTATTGCGTTAATCCGGTTTATTTATTTATTAGTTGTATATCAATAACCGGACAGAGATGTACTTGTACCACCTACCAGCGCCAACATCTCCCTGACAGCTGCAGTCAAACATGATGAATGCGAATTTATTCAGTTTCCTGCATATCCCTGCTAATATTTTCCAAATTCGGCAGAAAGAACTAATCTTGCAACAACTAATTAGTACATGTAGGAAAAGTTACTACAATCAATTAATTACCAGAAGCCTGTGGAAATAAAAACGGGTACATTTTCACGCTGCTCTCTGATTGCTTCATTATCTATGAATCGTGTCTGTGCCAATTAAACGTTGTGCTTGAAATGTTATCAAAATTAATGCGTTCGTTGTTATACCTCCCATTTCGCGTGGAATTCCCAGCAGGGACCAGCATCAGTTTCGCTCTTTCCCTGGTCACCAGACACTGATCACTAATTAATGACAATACAAAAGTTAGCGAGTAAAATATATTTCATCAGCCAAAACCAATTCTCACATATTCGCAACATGTTTTTAAGTTTAATATATTGTTATAACTTAAGCCAAACAGTTCATTTCCGGTGGGAACTACTCAAGATAGCTTATTGCTCTTACATTACGCGGTGCTCTGAAAGAGCTTTAGTTCAAACGACAGTTTTTCAAATCCTAATCGACCTTCAGGCCCAGTATAATTTTAAATTATTTAAATATTTTAGAAAACTAACACCAGAGTCAAAGGCAGAACCTGCGAGTTTACAAGCGTAAGCACAACACTGCTATGAGTTATTGCGAGCAAAACCAAGAATACTCATGTTTATATAATTATTAAATTACTACTCAAGCAATAATAAAACAATATAATTAAAATGTATATTCGTGATTATTTCCGCTACTAGTTTTCCTTGTAATTTTCAAGTAATTCTTCCATGTCTATTTACTTCCTAAATTAGTGTAAAACAATAATTAAGTAACACTGCTTTTCATTCAATTCTAATTAAATAACAGTACATTTTTATTTCTATTTTATTACAGTTCATGAGTAGAATATTACACCAAATTTGATCGGCGCTTAGTCAATTTTTTATATACAAACCGATTAAGAAAAATTAAGCAATAAATTGTATTCGGATACTCCATATGACTTTAAAGAGTGCCTACTTTTTGACCTGCAGGTTGTGAGCTTGTTTTTTGGTTGGCCAACCGGTTTTTTCGTTTCCCGTGTAGTCCACGCAAATGTAAGAAGTTGCCGCGATATTTCCAAGTGTGGTGCTTGAGCTTTGCAGCAGATACCATTTGCTGCTCTTAGTCAACATGCTCAGGTGGAAAGAGAGAAGCAAAGAGCTGAGAACTGGTATTCATAATTTATAAAATATGGCCGCGGTAGTTCTCACTAAAACAGCATTCTTCCGAGAGTGAAACAAAAGCAGCAAAATATACAAGCAAGTAATGAGCAAATAAATGAAGACATTTGATTGCACGCCAATTGATTTCGCAAGCAGGATGAAGCCATCGCTGAACTTGCAATTCATGATTTCGTGATTCGCACAACCTGGGCCTTCAAATTGCTCCAATAACTCCATCAAAAGCATCTGTAATTCATGAACGTCCAACGTGATTACTCAATAGGCCTGGACGAACCTTGTGGAGTGTGGAATCAAGAGATTCTCTTTACTCACTTGGAGGCACATTCATCACCATGGGCGAAATTCGCAACCAACGCCATAGTAAAAACTAAGAAGTGCACGCACCACTGATCCACAATCCTCCTCGCGCATCGATATTCAATCAATCAATGTAGCATGTCCAACGGTAAAACAATGCCATGTCGGTGTATAATTGAAGTTCATATATCATGCGTATGGGTGCAACCTCGGCGCGCCAATAAATAAATTCCGTTTCGCATGCGTGTGCACGGCAAGTGTGGCGATTGCACTTTCACACTCACAATTCGCTGAGTGTATTATTTCAGTTTTACAAATTGACATTATAATTCACTGCGATTCATCACAAACTAAATAGAAATTCCGTATCAAACAACACACAATCTATGTCCTCTAATCCTAGTAGTAAATGGCGGTAACAAGCTAATTAGTCTTTCCAGACTGATGAGATGATTAGCATCTAATAGCAGCCGGCAACCTGAGACACGAACCTACTTTATGAGCAGATCATTTGTCCATTCTTTGCTGCCTTCACAGCACAACCATAATTATTGCATTACCATTAAACAGTCAAATTGCTCTCTACTCTGCAATGAAGGTGCAGAGAAGAGGCATGAACAAGTGCACCTAAATTATGATTTAATTGTTCAATTACTTAATTAACTAAGGGCGTGCGTGCGATTGCTGATTTGCGCATATTAAACTTGCTTGAGTCGATGCATTGTCAACAAGTGGAATGTTTGTTCAACTTTTTCAAGCAAGCACAATAACAAGGACAAACTAATAACTCCTAGTACAGTTGACAATTTTCAACGTATCATAAGTTAATTTATTTATGTTTTGTTTTAAACAATGTTTTGACAATTTGAATTCATCATAAATCTAGCTGGTTCCAGAGCGAATGTTTTTTGCTTGTTTGCTGGGTTGTAAATATCTGCAACGCTGTAAAAGCAACCAAAATGGAAGAATGAATTACCAAGGAAGTGGCAACGAAATAACCAAAATTAAACGATGCGTATGCCATAAATTCATTTCTTTTCATTGCATTTTACTGCTTACTAAGAGAAAATCAAGCAAAGCGTCATATCCCAAGGTGTTGAAATTAGTTGCTTAGAGATAAGTAAGTAACAAAATCTGTTTTTATTTATATGCATTGAGAAAGTGATTCAAAGTGAATTAATCTATGCCAAGTTTTAGCATTGTAGTGTTTAGATGGATGAGGTGAGCATTACTTGTACTAAGCAATGCCGGTAGGAAAATGTATGAAGAGTAAGTGCGGCCCATTAAACACATTATAAATTTAAATTAAACCGCAGTGATTTATGCGTTTTGCCGAATCGCCGAATCTCACGCGTCCGAATCGATTTATTCGAACGGCGTGCTACTCGTCTAGGGCACTTAGTAACGCATATAGCGAATTCACGAATTTTGCGAAATATTTCACGAGCCACATTAAACGCCCGGATAGTACGTCAGTCCATTCGAACGGCATCAGCATTAATTTTCGTTACGTTTTTCCAAAAAGTGGCCAACTGGAATGATCAATTTTTCGCTTCATGTTTACGATGCATCCTAACATTTTTGTCCCAACTTAGCGCTAGTGGCAGTTGCAAAATTCTATCTAGAACATGTCAACATCACCCAAAATGAAGAATCTTGTTTGATTTACTTTCCTATTCAAATTAGTGGTAGAGTTAAAATTCACTTCCTAAAGCTGGCCCAGAGCTTTGGCCAACCACTGATGAAAACTAAATTTAAAATAGTTATAAATAACATCAGCGTCCACGACGACGCTGTCTAAACTCTAATAAAGCTACCGTTCATCTTTCCCACAAACACCTTTGCGTCCCTTTGATTTGTGGTCCGCGTGCGCGACGAGAGTTCCTGGTCCACAAGCAACCCAGCCATATTTACGCACGGAAAATGGCCCCCATTGTTGTGGTTATTAAAAGATTACGAAACGTATTTATTAACTGCGGCGCACTGCTGCACGAATATCGTCCGATAAAGCATACCTCACCTCGCGGCAGTCGTTTGCCGTCGGACGGCAAGCAGGTCCCAATGCGTTTTATTTCCCAATCGTAAATTTCCAGGTGAGGTTTCGCGCACATGAGACACACGCTGGAATCACTGTGCACTTTGAGGATTCCTGCAGTCGAGAGCAACCCACCACGCTTCCAATTAGACGGCCATTTGCCGGCTCCTGCACCACCGGAAAAATCTATCGGGCCGGTGTTTTATATTCGCAAATTGCACACGACACACTAACACTGGTGGTCCAGCGCATGGATTACGATTTACGAGCCGACGCTCATGTTCGCTCCTGTTTTGGTTTCCATTCCGAACGGCACATTGCCTCGCAGGAGACGAAGGTAAAAATTTAATTGAGAATTATGACCACGCGGCAATTTGTCGTCTTTAAAACGCTTTTATTGACCACGCGTACTTTACGATTATTGTTAGTGTTGTGTTCACCTGGTGCCCCATGGACGGTGTATTTTTCCAACGCGCCATGAGCACCTTATTGTCTGTTCACTGAGCGCTGCAAAATAACCGAATCAAAATTGGAATTTCGAGATGTCGTTTTGGCCATCCGGTTGTGGGCAACGCGACCGGTCGCAATCGCACATGCGGACGGACTGAGTTTGCCCGCGACTTGGGCTGCGACCAGCTTGGGCTGAATAGTTGTATAAAGTTGATATTGTATATACAAACAACGGTTTTAAATTAGTTACGCTTTCGTTCGTCCTTGATCATCAGCTTGATCGGCATACTATCAAAACCGGCGACTACCGCAACGGAATGCATTGCGCATTTAGATAATACCAGAGAGCTCTAAGCGTTTCCCGAACAGATTCCGACGCTCGACATGTGACGGTGTGTGTTTGCTTGCAGCTCAGCCGTGATCTCGACATATTGAGTGGAATCAATTGGCTGGAATCACAAAGGATGAAGCTGTTTAATAAATGGACGCCTCAAACTGATACGAATTACTTCTCCACTAGGAAACTGGGAATTGTTGATCACAATTGATAAGAAAAATCACCACTGTTTATGATGGACTGTCTAGACATACTGAGAGCTAAAAGTCTAAAAATTCCAAAGTTAAAAATTTACAGTTGCTTTTTTTTTAACATGCAAACGTGACTTAAACAGGTACTACGAATACAATTCATAGACCATAAAATTGTCTCTATGTCATACAGCAATAGACACTTCGTAAAAAAATCCCAAGTACAATACTCAAGAATAACGGCATCGCATCATAAACGAAAAAAGTCCTTCGTGTTTATGAGCACAGCCAACCATGACAAATTAGGCATTTAAATGTTGTTCGCAGTGAATTTAAGTTTTCATAAATGAATCCGGTGAGATTTCCGAATATTTACCACCACAATATCGAATGTGGCAAGCGTCTGCCAAGTGAAAACAATGAGATTTACTATCTGCGGCACTCGACGGCAAGCGTTTAACAATGTGTAAGCTCGTAAAATCTGGCAGAAGTGTGTAATATACCAGTCGCGTCACATAAAGTTTAACCTTCTTAGCTCAACAGTGTCATAGCTCAGACCCAACCATCCGACGCACGCACGAGCTTTCGGGTAGAATCGTGGCGGTAGATCCAGAACGAAATCAACGAATGCGCTTGTCATCACCAATCAACTTGAGCTTGCGCCTCGAGGCGTAGAGATATCTTGCTAAATGAGCCTCGTGAGTGTCAACTCGTGCCTCGTAAACTTACCAACGTGTCTTCTACTGTTTCCGAAATTATTTTGTTACATGCCCATTGAAGAGGACCTCCGATTTAATCTACGCTAGCGTGAATGTACAGAGTATGGGGTGTGTTGGTCTCAAATTGCTTGAGCATGTCGAGAACGCCAATTGTCCTGAAGCGCGCACACCAGCGACGGCGAATTGGTTGGTAATAGAGTGTTTACCAGCGCTCGGTGGGTCGTAATTTCGACTCATTTGTGTAGAAACGGGTCGCGTTATTATTACGGTTATGGTTATTGGCCACCTGTTTAGCGGGCCACCTCCACTGCCGTTTATTATTGAACGCGAACAGGAGACTTGCATTCGACTGGAGACCATATGCCCGAGTCTAATTTGCAGACCCTCTTGGGAGTTGTAGGCATGCCCAAAAAGAGCAAAAGACAATTCTCATTAAAGAAATAGTGACATGATTCTAATAGTCTTCTATTATCTTTATTGCCGGTTATGCTATATCAGCTCAATAACATTATGGGTCAGCACTTAAATGTCGTTTACTTTGAACGCGGTTTACGAGCTGTTTCGAGCAATTAATTAAGGGTTCTCGTTTACAGCGTTTTAACGATCCGCCACGCCGCCGGAATCAATTATTGCGCCATAAAAAGCAAGTACAGGACATAAACGTGCTGCTATCAGTTAGCACCACTTTTTTACGTGGTCCAATAGGGAAAAGTAGGTTCCTCGTAGGTAGGTTAAACTTACCTACCTCGAAAGCATGACATTTTCGCACAGCAATTATAGAGATATCAACAAATCGAGCGTGGTGTTTATAATTATGCGTTCGAATATTTGCGGTGCTCGTCGTGATGTCGGTGCGGCACGTTGTTGTTATACCTCCGCAGAGCTTTCTGCAAAGCGTGGCGCGCCGATTCACATGACGGCAAAAACCCGTCCCTTATTTATAACTTTATTACGTTGAACCGCGTTCCAACATCGTACCACACGACCACACGGGCGCCGCACCGATGGACCATGTCTCTGTGTGCGAAAGTTCACGCGATTTCCTCCACTCCCTTTGCGCGATGTGCACTGCACGAGCGTGGAAAGCACGATATTACCGCATGTATTTCACGAAATTCACTCATTGTACACTCTTGCATGCAATGGCACCGACGATTTTGCGGGCCTTCTCCCTGAAGATTGAATGGACCGAAAATGGTAGATCAACTAACTCGAGGTGATTTGTAGTGGGATATTTTAACTTCTTGTTGGGTTTTTGCGCGACTGTTCCGACTGGCATTTAGAGTTTAAAAGCCACGCGCCAGGAGGTCATGGGTTACTGCTGATAATAGCAGACGGTAGGAAGTTGTACTGACCTTTTATGCGACGATTATGAAGGTCTTGGAGGTTCCGGAAGGCAACCGGATGCAGAGGCCCATCGGTCAAATGCAAGTCCTGTAGTGCCACCACTCTGATCAGATGTCCCGAAGAATTGCGGCGCAGCGTCGGCAAACTCGCATAAAACTCAGTTGTTATCAGTCGGGTCCGCGCGCCAAAAACTTTCAAAAAAAAAAAAGAAAACAAGCGCGTGCAAACGTCCCAGGAAAGTTAGCGACTTTCTTCTTCCAGCTGTGGCCCGTGCCGATCTAAACTGCTGTGGACATGTGCGTTGATATCATTGATATCGCGAGACAAACTTGTCCGATTGCTCTACGTGAGTTAAGTGCTCGCGAGAAATGGTTTACGGCCTCGGCAGCGAGACGCGCTCCGCCCGGCACAAAGCTGTGCTTTCGTGGGGGGACGCGGGGAGACAGGCGATATCAGTTTTATGGGCGGACCGACGAGATCCAGTTCCTCGCCGCGACGCTCTCACTTGGCCGCATATGCGTAATGCGCGTCGCGACGAAGAGACGGCTATAAAGGGGACGCCAAATAATGGTTGCGCTCCCCGCTAAACACACCATGCTTTATGTGCGTCTTCTCTCTCGGTTACCAACGCGCGCGATGCGATTTACGAGCGCGCTCGCTCGGACACGCGTCGCCCGAAAACGGCTGCGTGACGTAACGCCGCCGGGCCACGTGACTCGCGGTCGACACCCTAGAGCAGCAGTGCCGGCGCACACGCCGCCGCCACCGCCGTCGCGAGTAGGCCACGACGCCGCTCCACGAAATAGGCCTAGCGCGCAATTCGTGCACGCAACCCTCTGCCGAAATAAAAAGAGAGAACGACCCATAAGCGCCCGCCGGGAACCCGACATGAGCAGGAGATGGCTCAACACGCATTAAATAGAGTGAGCAAGTGCACTTGAAAAAATACTTCTAATCATTCCTTCCTGCAAGCCGTAAATTATTTTTTCTCATATTCCCCACTGGTGGCTTTTTGCGCGATGCCGCACTGTCTTGGCGCGATGAGCGAAGAACCCAGAAATGCACGCAATGCGATCGCGCTCTTTTTACGAATTGCGCCCTGGTAATACAATTTGCGGTTGTAATTTCGCCCGTCGCATCTAATAAATTATCAGGTGGCAGGCAGGAGCTAAAATTAGCGGCATTGGATGCATTTGGAAAATTTGTAAAAACAATCCTATAAAACAACGGGCATATAACCAACAAGTTCAAACACGCATTAATCAGCTACAAATAAAACTTAGCTTAAAAAACTTTCAATTTCATCTGGCTTTGTTGTGCGTGCCGCACATAAATTGTATACACTCACTTCATTCGATGATCCTCATGGATGTGCCCATCGCAGTGTCTCTCTCGGGATGGAAACGAGAACGAAATTATGTTTATAGTAACAGTTATGTTAAGGGCACACTTGTTGTGCTCGGAACACTGTGGAACTCCTCGTGGAATATCCATGGCTGGATATCCTCTGGTGGGATCCCGCATGCCTCGTTTCTTTTCTACCATCTCCTCTTCCATGCCCACCACTGGGCTGGGCCAGCACACCGACTCGCTTATTGCAAGCGTGCGACAGAGCCAGCATTGAGCGAGAGCCCAAGAATCGAGTTTTAGTACTTCATAAAGTAGAGGCGCGCACGCGAGCTTCCGAGGTTGAAATCTTAGGTTACAGTGGAGGGCTGTTATGGTGCCCGTAAAGACTGGTGATTTGATTTTATGTGTTTCGCTTAAATATCACTTTATCCACTGCAAGGTAACCCGGGAGTGCTGCTCGCTTTACACTCCTAAAGCGATTTTACGTTTCATCGCCGCAACAACCTTTTTATTAGTCTCATATCGCCATTGGGATCATTTGCCCTTTTGACTCAGTGGACTATATAATGATGGCATTGATAGATGGTTTATGTATGACTGAATGATGTCCGTCCAACATAAATACAGACAAACGACGAAATAAGACAAATTGATTTCCAGACCATTGTAACCATGAATCAAAGCTCAAGGCGTCCTACATAAATCCTTCTTCTTGTACTATTTTATCCACTTGCTATACTTTCGTATAGTCCGGAACTTAAACTTTTCCAACACCTCCGCACATCGTTCAGCTTGAGGGATTGCTCTCGGTTCTTCCGAATCGTGTTCGCGCATTAATACCAAGTGCATGGCGGATGAGCAACTATCTAGTCATGCAATTCTTCAACCTCATTAAGTTAGCAAGAAAATGCCGTAGTAATAAATGCCAATGGGATATTTCAAAATTTGCCGCTGTAGGTTCTTCGTTTTGTGGTGACGGACGCGTGTGTTGGGGAGTGCGAACGCAACCCGGAAATCCTAGCGCGCCATAATTCACATCGAGGTATTTTGAGTAATTGTCTCGATACATGCTCGAATGCATAAATAAAAACCGATCGCAAGAGCCATACTTCAATTAATCCACGAATTAACAACCAATACATCTTTTCAAAATTTAAATTGTGCTCTCCCATTTGTCAATGATAAAAATGGCTATGATCTCATTTCGAATCCTATGCAAGTAATTATAAACTTGTTGAAGCCAATTGACTCCCAATTTGCTTAGTAAGCATGCATGAGGAATGTGAGGGCCTAAAGCACAGGTTGAAACAACGTAGCGAACGGTGCAAAGAAGAAGTGTCCTAGGCACGTCCTAGAACCTAGATTCGGGCAACAGTATTCGTCTTTTCAACACGCGTAGGAGTGAAATGGTTGCCGCCGAAGGGTGCGGCGTAAAGGGGGTCTAGTCGGAGAAAGACAACAATGTCCTGCAATGCAATGCAACCGACAAAGTGAGCGCCAACTTTTCTGACAGAGACGAATGGGTTTCATTTCACGCCGAGGTCGCCCCGCGCCACCCCGCGCTCGGCCCGACAGCGTCCCGCATGATTTACCGGGCTACAATGTGGTAACCCATGATTTATTGCTGCCGAATGGCGGGCCCGCGAGTGCGCTTCCATACCCCCGGCACCCATGGGCGGTTTTCTCCACTCTTCTCACGCGCCGTGCAACTATTCGGATATTATCATTTTCCAAGCGCGAGCTTTCGACGAAACGCACGCAGTTATAATAACGGCAACAACCGTCATCATCAGTGGAAAATAAAAGAAGCAGAATGAAGAAAAGGAAATAAACAAACGGTGATCATTTGATTAAAACAGTATCTGAATGCAAAAAATAATATTCTGAGGGAATGAGGGTGGACGAATATTACATGAGAGTAATTCCCAACTCTCTTTCTTAGGGCGCTCATCTTGCCTTATTGTATTGTGTGCGTTACGATCGCGTGATATATTACAATATATGGCATGTTATTGTACGCGTTGGAACATGCTACGTGTTTGAGAGCGAACTCGTGCGTGCCATATTTGCGCAGCTTGGACCAATGTTGGTTCATAATTTATATTTTCTCACTTTTTTCTAATAATCCCGCACATGTCCAAGCAAACAAAAAAAGAACCACGAATTGCGTACTACTCCCAACAACCTTGATTAATTCCAGAGAGTTTCTAAGTCTACTATAGGGTGTGACTTTTTTGTGACTAGACATCTTTTGACCTGAATTTATTTCTTTGTCCTAAAATAAAATTTACTAGGAGTTAGTATAGGTTAACTCTAAGTTGTGATGCGAGTGTAAATAAACGAAAATAAATTTTTAAGAACCAACGATTTATAACTCTTGCTTTAATTCCATATGCTCAAATCGTCAATTTTGGTGGCCAATTATTTTTTGCAGGTTAAGACAGACAGGCCATTTTGTCATTTTCTACCACTTGTATATAATAATTAATATCCTTGTTGTGATTATCCAGACGTGACTATCCTTATACCTAACAACTACTTACGTTCATTAAAAAGTACAATGAAGTTGTTAAAATGTTAAATTCCATCTGAATTAGCGATGTGATTATCATTACAATGTGCGCATTTTTTAACGTGGTAACACAACGAAAGAAGAGTACCCAAGTTAATTACGAAAACTCGTCGCCAAGTCCCACGGCGACATGAGAAGGACAGCCCACCAATTAAAAATACATCGTTTATGCAAATAAACGGGAAATTATTTAAACGCATCCACTTCCATGTACGTTGTAAATTGTACAATCATAATCGATGACGAACATGTCCGTCGGCTGCTTTTATTTTCTGATCACATCTCGTGATATTTCCTTCCGGTCATTTCTCCCCGTGCATCGGCGACGAGAAGATCTAGAAGCCGAATGTATCGGCAATAAATCTTGATTTTGGCAAACGTGTCAATAACATTCCTGAATAAGGGCCATAAATATCACGGGCATGCCCACCCCCCAAGTTGATCCCCTCGTGTATCGTGCGTTCGCACTTGATCCCAAAAGCCGATGCTGCCTCCGTTGTAGGGGTGACCTTCATATAATATTTTTTCTTACGCAATGCTACGGATTGGACATTTATCACTCCAGTAGAAAGTGCTGTTGGACCACGTATTCCTCAACCTATGAAAAAATGAAAAGAGGGTTAACTCTAGGACACGCAACAAAATACAGCCACACTTCCTTGTTTTGATCGTCCCATTAATTATACTTAAATTTGTGCATTTGAAAGACTAATCTCCACGCATTCTATTTCCATTTCAGGCATGAGATTTTCGAGAAAGAAACCTATAATAGATATGTTCACACCGCGCCCGCAAGCTTCACATTGTTGAAGCTTGACTTATCCACTCGCCAGGCATAAGCCGCATGAAGAAATTAAAGAAAAAAGCACGTGGCGACGCGAGCATTCCGTGTTTAAGTTAAAAGGTTATCTGGATGTCAGCGGTGCCAACCGGCAACAAGCAGGCGCAACATGAAAGCCAGCGGACGTGAAAGACACTCTTATATTGCTGTTGTCTCACATTGGATGCCGCCGACCGGCGTGATTGTGGCGGCGTTTTATTTTTAGATTTACGATGTCGCCCTGCATGTCCGCGTGTCTCTGATTCCCATCTTTGCATGCGTGCGATGTCCAACCTCACGCCGCCAAACCCCTGCATTCAGTGGGTTCCCACTGAAGGTGTTCTTCAATCAACATCGGAAATGCATTTTATAATTATTCCACTGGCTTTAACAACCACCCAAATTATATCTGTCTAGTTGATATTCCTCACGGGTGACAACACTTCGAGGAGTTTGCTTAATTCCCTGGGTGTTTAAGGAGACATTAGATGTCTTCGCGGATGAAAAACACATTAGGAACGACGCTCCAAGTGTGAGAAAATAAATTTTTATTCTTTATTACCTGAGCGGCGGCGTTTTGGGTGGCTTGTCTGGAGCGCACGCGTTGCTCTTCGAAATGTGCGCATTATGGTAATTCATGGTGTGGTACCCATTTCGACAACATCTCAGTCATCGACATCGACCTTTCCATTCGATGCAGCCTATAATTCTGCAGCAAAAGAATTCAAGTTGCAAATGTGAACATCTATCCTATAATTTGATAGCATACTTTTATTAAGTCAGCATAACTAGGTATTTGCATAGGAAACTAGCAGTTTATGAAACACCGTAATTTGAGCGTGAGCATAGAGTTGAAAGTTGAACGTTTTGAATATAATTTATCTATGTACGCAAACGCTATGTGAGCAATTAATAAACGTCATGTCGGCCCTCGTTAATTATACATTTGACAGATCTTAAGGTGTTAGTTGTATACCATTAGTTGCAGTACAATACAAAGTCCACACCAAGAAGATAGTGTTACTCAAGGACTTTTTAATGAATTTATCGATTTTTCTTTCATACCGGGAAGTACTAAGAAAGATGTGATCTTCGTACACCAATCATGACCATCATGTTGAGAGACTTTTCCTTGTAATACTGCAGTCCTTCGTCCAATGTGAGATGTAAAACTTCGCTGGTGAGTATGTGTTGGTAGTCCAATTCTGTACTCGCGGAGATATTGCAGTCGAGGCTGGGCATAAATTTTCAGCCAGACTTCATTTCGGTGCCGGAGCGGTCCCGTTTATCTTGCACACAATAACTCACGCGGCCGTCGGCTTTTTTTGTTTTTCCTCGCGCTTCGCTTTTCTAAGCTTTCCTCCTTGCGGGTGCGTCGTCGGGCAGGCGGCGGCGACGCTGCCGCTTTTATTCGCCCACTTTGTCTAGTTCCAGCGCACTTGTGCCGCTATCGTGCGAGTTTTTCCCGCTGTTGCGAGACACACCACTTGTTCTTATTGTCTTAGCCAGTGATGCAGGAAGGGCCTAGGAGGCAAAGCAATTCAATAGGAAAATTGTAATAGCGTCATCCTTCTACTTGTGAAATTCCCCGAAAACGCGACTTGACCGATATGAGTTATTGAGCAAGTTTCTTATCGAATTTCCAGCCATTGACACTCACACGTGGGTCACGAAGGCTCAAGTTTCAAGCGGACAATGCATTTAATATTAAAGAATGCCACCCTTAATCCCTGTAGATTGGTAGTTCAATTCAATAGCAACAATTAAGGAAACTGTAATGTTTCTGGTAGTAATCTGGATGAGAGAAAATTATACGTAACGTAGAGTTCATTGGCCAAAAGTGAATTTTATAAACCGTTGCGGTAAGATAATGGAATTGTTCAATGCGCAATTTCCGCAGCTACAGCAGGAAGTCGAGAAATGCCGCGTTAAAAATTGCGAACACAATCTTTCCATTTGTCTTCGTGCTTCTCGCCGCGGCCATAAATTTCCCCCCTTCGGTGCAATCCCTCACGTATGCGTCCATCCCCGTGGCTGCTGCAGGAGTTTGGGGCTGGGCACCCACCATGTTTCGTACATATGGCATCTGCTCATATTGCACACGCAATTTCTCATCCCATGTTTCATCTCGTGTCTCATCCTTGCGCAGATTGCGTTCCGCTTTTCCACCCAATAACAGAGTAGTTATGAAGGATGTGCGTTGGACCCCAGGGGTTCGAGTGCACATGCACCCTCCTGCGTCGCATAACAGGCGAATTAATTTGGAATTAACTGAATGAAAGGAAATGAATTAAAGAGCACTGTGGCCACATAATTTAGATGGAAATTAATTCAGTGCTAGACAAGAAAACGAATTATAGGTACCCATCAAACAGAAAGGCAGAGAAAAGTATGAAATCATTTGAATCAATTATAGTGGTTTTTAATGTTGGTGAGGCGTAATTTCATGATGTCGTGTTGGAGAATGTGTTTAATCGATCGCCCTTAATGATCTGCAAATGCCTAATGGTCTTGGCTTTACTCAAGTTGGTCATTTAATTGGATCATACCTAAGTTGGATCGGAAATAGTTGGTATTGATTACATAAACTTAATCACTTTATTGCAAGCAACACCAAATGCACTATTTGAAGGAAGGAAAGTGAAAAGTTCGCAGCAACTATTTGAAAGTAAGCAAGAGTTTCTCATTACAGCGAATTCCATCGCAAACTGTGTGAAAACTGGAAGACATTTTACGACACTTAATAATGTTGTCTACTTATGCTTCGTTTTACTTGTGCAAGTGTTTATGCATTGTTTTATACCATACGTTTTCTAACCTCAAATTACCTCTACCTATTCATATCCTCACCCAATTTCTTCCTTCCCACTTGAATGTGCCATTAAGTTTAATTGAATGTAGTTATATATCTTAAAGTGACCTGCTCTAGTGCTGAATAAAGTCAAGAAGTTTTAATGCATCTTAATAACGTTTTCACATAGTTGTATAGTGAGTATTTTCTGGAAGCAGATAGATCACACTTAGTCACACCACTTGCACGTTCCACTTGTCGGAGGAATGCCCCATCACACTCCAGGCGAAATTGTAGATGTGCGAGAGATTCTCAAGCCGGTAGCTTGAAGCATTCCATCAAGCGCATTTGGAAAACACGCCGCCTCGCGCGCAATTGCCGCCCCCGGAACTCGCAACTATGCGACGCAGCTCGTGCGAGAGCTCGGCGAAATATGCGCAACTTCCCGAAAAGGAATTTACTATATCACACTTAATACAACCATTAACAGCAAAAATCATTTAACATTGTACGCGAGCAAACGTGAGTTAATTATATTAAACGTGCATGGTTTAAATTCAGCGCTCATTCGCACTCAACACCTTCACGAACTTAAACAATTCCACGGTACAACATGTGAGAATTCTTCTACGTACGGATATTTGGATGGCACTCTTCCATCATTAATTGCCGTGTGCATTGGTCGGGTTTTAAATTAATTCTCTGGGAATACGCGAGCTTGAATTGAATATGCATTGCAGAAGTTGCATTCGGTGCACCACGTTTGGGTAATTTCGATGTGATTCCGGTCCAGTCGACGGTGCGTGTAAGTGAGTTGAATTAAGTAATTGGTCGTTTTACGGACAGCATTAGGAAGAGTGCCAGCACATTCGGATTTGCGCGGAAGGAAGGCGAAAAGTGGAGGATGACCTTTGGCACAACAAATCAGAAGCCACAAGGGTCCGAAAATTAAGCACGGCTATAATTCAATTAATCAGGACCTTTTCGTCGCGCAGGACATTAAATAAAAATAATAAAAATTATCCCTGCAAGAGATGAATACTGGTCTGATTGCAAAGATGTAACTGCTTAAAACCGACCATTTAACATTCGACTCTCTAATTTATCGACGCAGTTCGGAGCAAACTCTTAGATCATTTTTATTGTCATTAAGATGAGGCAAAGAATTGCACCAATTGTGCGCTCCTGCATGCCAACCTAATAGGTATAGATCAGGTTACTCTGGAAAGTTTCGTCTTTCGCTTTATGCGCAAGCATTCGGAAGAAATTCGCGTATACGACGAGTTATTTCCAATAATCCTCTTTTAGTTTAATTTATTGGCTAATTTATTACATCCCCTTTCTCCACCTTCCCATCCTCATGTCGGAAAAGAGAAGCGTCCGCAGTCGGTTTTCGCATCTTTTACTCTTCTTCTAATAGCAGCCCAGCAGTGGAAGAAAGCTCAGGCGTGTGCGCCTAAACCCAACGCTGCCACGCGCATCCACCAGGATGCTGCCTTCGCGAATAATGTACGCCAATGTAATTGAACTACTTTTCCAGAACCGCACAAATAACTTGGAAAATGCCACGGGACGGAAATTAATGCTTGCATTAAATTTTCTTTACTGCGTTTATACATATTTATATCGTTTGGTTAGCGGAGGCCGATCCATTACGTTGATCCAATTGCCTGTCACCATATTTACCGCACTACTTTTAATTGGCAAATGTAATAAATTTATATGAGCTGAGCAAAACGTGTTCTATTACAAGATAACATCGTTTGCATAGCATTCAAAGAAAGTTGAGGGTTATACAAGCTGCAGACATGAAAAAAGAGTAAAAAGTATCGTGTCCTTCAAGAGAGTCGCTTGGAACTTTTCACCCTCGTCCTGAGAATTATGATGGCCAGCAAAATTGCTTCCGGAATATCAATGAACTTCCTTATCATAAAGGAAGAATTAAGATAAATGACGTTCAGAACATTGTTGAAATATTTATCAACGTGCAGCTCACACACGTACAAGCATTTCTTCTCTGAGGAGACAACTAAATCTTACATATAAAGAATGTGTTATTTTTATAACGTGTATTTATAAACCTATAAAATTAGAGAATACATTTGTGACAATTGATAGTTGCCAGTGCCGATGGAGAATGTGAAGCAACTCAGTAGTGTTGTTGTTATTGGCTCCGTTCACTTTGTAGCCTGCTAGGGAGCATTGAAGAGTAATTAATTTCTATTAAATAGAATGGTCCAGCAATAGTAAAGAGAGGTGAATACTTCAACTGCCTATGCACGGCAGGCTCCTTTCAAATTATGCTTTGCTCCTGATACCCCACTGCAACATTGCAGCCTTTCGAGTTTACTTTAAGGCCATTTTGGTTCAGTTAATATATAAAATTGAAAAATATTAATAATTGCCACTCATTCAAATTTGCAAAAAAGGTATTAAGAGTATAGTTTGTTAAACTGATTACATTGTCATTGGAAAACACATCGCTTAATATATAACATTCTAAAAATGGAAGATGATCTAGCATACTCAACAATCTTGTGTCTTATGCTAACACAATAAAGCAATACATAAACTTGATGCATTATGTTGATAAAATTTCACTATAACACTTACTTACTTCAGTATCATTTTATCAACATAATGAATCCTAAACACTTCGAAACCACACTCAACAATACTGTAATTTTTATGCTGAAACTACCTACTCACCGTCGTGAGTATAGAGCATACTTCCTGATGATCCAGCAAACATTCCGGTCTTTGTGATTCGTTCAAATGCAATATGCGGATTAGAAGCTGCTTCTGCTTCCATGCAGACGACTTTTAGGGAAATAAGTTCAAGATTTTAAAGAATGGCTTTATATGGCATTTATAGCATATTCGCATAAACAAATAACGTTACTGTAAAAATAGGGAGCGCTTCATTTTAGCACTACTTTTGGCTATTGGTTCGTTCACTACCGAGTGATAAGTGATTTTAAAAACTAGGTAAATCTAGGGCAATAGTGGATTAGATAACAGCGGGTTCTTATCTTAAAACAGCATATACTCGTAAATCTACATCCAAATACCGCCTGGATTTTACTATAGCGCTGATACTCTTATAAACATTACGGTTATGTACCAAACATATACTGAGCCTTTGTAGCTCCTCCGGATACAACGTCGCATAGAGAATATAAAATAAGTAGCCTATAATTCTAGTTTTGCTCATTGAAGAAGAGCCATTAGAGCAGGTATATGCCATCCTACATTTTGGATCTTAAGACTTATCTGCAATTAATTGGCTATTGGCAATTTCTCAACTTGGATTGTAAAATATAAACAAACGTGTGGCGAAACTGTGTCTGCCCTACCTGATACCTGCACGGCGCAGGTATACTGCATGCCAATTTGCAATATTATGAATTCTGAATATCCATTTGTAATTATTGTTCTCTCTTCAATTAGAAAATAATTACTCTGATGGGGAAAGGAATATTATAGAGACATTATTGTTTTGTTTTTAATTCTTTATCATTTGAAATAAATTACAGTCACACAGACGAGAGAAAAGTGTTTGTAGTTTGAAACAGGGAAGTGATGGCTTATAATACACACTGAAAAAGAAATTCCATCGTTTTTTCCACTTTGAGCAACAAATAAGCAACAAAACTTGTGTATATATAAAAATAATAATACATAATAGATAATTCAATAATAATAATAATTCAGAACAAACAAACAATAAAATATACTAATAGAATAGTATACACTCTATCCTTAACTATTATTGGAAATATTACAATATTACTTCAATATCATCTTGCGCACATTTCCTACATACATATGCAATCATCCTTTGTTGCTTTGTCACATGCACCATTCAGTCAGTAATCGAATATTTTCGTTTGATAATCTTAAACTTATATGTACAAGTCAATTTGTCAGCACCCGCACTACTCAAGTGCTGGCATTCATTAAATCCGCAGCTTACTGACACACTGCATACTCAAATTCCTATCTTATGTACTTAACACGAGCATTGCAGCACACATTATGTCGTTAAAGCCCATATTAAGTTGCGGATAGCAAGGTACAGAGTTCCTCCGTTACACATGTACTGGTTTTCATTTTTTGTGATTAGCTAGCTTTTGCCGTGCTTCCCCACACGAATTTGATTTTCGTTTGTGTCCAGAGACACGAAAAGTTGGCGCATAAGTCGATGGCAAGCATGCTTTCAATGGCAAGAGGGACCTTCCGAACACACAATTTTCCACAAAGTCACTGACTTACGTGCCGATCTTTTCACATTGCTTACGCAGATAGCAATATTCCGTATTATAGCGTATATATCATAAGTATTTAAGTACACATTAGTAGTAGTAGTAGTAGTAGTAGTAGTAGTAGTAGTTTCATAGGTTCAATTTACTTTACTTTATTTAAAGTTAAAAACGTATACAATTGGTTGTACTTTAGTTCATCAACGTTCAGAGTCGGTGTTCTCGGCTCAGTACTATCGCAGATCGAAACGAAAAGTAATTTAAGTAATAAACAATTTCAACAAAAACAAATTAAATTAGGCGTATACAAAGTGTTGGAGCGTGATAAAAGTACTTAAAACGAATTGGCAATACAAGAATAGATCAAGAACAATATTAACATCTTGATTTGTTTTTCTTAGATTGGGAGATCCATAGTCATGTGTCCTATTGAAGACACAACGTAATTAGAAGCTTACTCAATAAAATTACAACTAAATTTTGCTGTTATCAGTGTGCTGTTAAATCAGTCAAAAGTCAACAATATTCAATCCCATTCGGTGTTTGTTAAGTTTTCTTGTTTACACTAAGAAATTAATACCTACATTTTGCACATTCGACTTATTTTAAGCTATAGTATAGATTTAGTACATTAAATTACAATTTGTTTCAATCTCTGGTTGGCAGTTTACAATTTCGATGCTCCATTGAAACAAATTGCATTTGCATGAATATAATTTAATTAAAAGCTTTCACCTGCTCATTTCTATACATGTACGGCCAGTACTTCATTATCCTTAATACAATAATATCAATTAATTACGTATAGACTAAATATAAATAGGAGTATTTCAGTTTTGTCATTGATTACGTATATCGTTTCATGATCTCACATGCCTTGTTTACTTGCATCGTCTAATTTCCATTGCAATTCATCCAATTTCTCTCAGATATCTCTATATATGGCACAGTTGCACAGTATCGGCTAAGTGAAACTGTTAATATTTACAATTCTCTTTTGTTTCCCCTCAATTCAAATGCCTCAAATGTTCAAAAAATAATTTCATTTCCTCTCTGTACCCACTCCACTCCAATTCGAATCACTGGCTGTGCTACTCTTACATTATATAAATATGAAATACTTTGGATTACTTATGAATTCATAACTATTTACTTCCATACAATTAACATTCTTTCTGGATGCACACAGCAGCGTCACATTGATTTACGTAATTAGTTCATTGTTTACTGACGTATCGCGGTATCCGACCACGAAGCCATCTGCAGAATGAGCTTGATTATTCCATAGATTATCCTAAGTACTAGCTACGAGTAGATTTATCAGCATTTTATACACCTACAATTAAAAGTATACACAATTTTCACAAGTTGGGTCCAAGTTTGGCGTAGTACGTATTTAAGTTTCCTGCCATTCCACGTTCTGCTCTCCTCCACTGGTGTCTTTATCTCCTGTTCAACCTCCATTTTTGGATGCGTCGACGATGGAAAGCGTATGTGCAGAATTTCGATTAGAATGTGTAACTTAGTGTCAAACCGGAGAGGGTTTTTGGTTTTTAGTTCGATGGAAGTGCCTGGAACAAAAAGAGCCGCCAATTAAAATCACAGTCCATTCAATTTGGAAACTATATTTTTATTTCATTGAAATTAAAGGATTTATAGAGATTTATGAATATTGCATCTATATTCTTGCGCAGCACATGCCAAAAGCGTTTACAGCGTTGGAATCCATTCAGAAAACGGATAAAAACGCCAGCAGTTTTATGTTGTGAATTCTTCTGATCCGGTCCTTGTGTGCCTTCCTGATGGTACTCGAAACAAGCGAAGATATTTATTTATCCCGACATACATAATTTCCATGGCACTATGAAATTTGTCGCACCATTTAACTCTTCCACATTGTTCCACAGCCTTCCAAGCATATATATCTCAGACTGTCTTCTCGAATTACATTTCTTATTCCTTCCTGCTACTTGGCTTTGTTTTGATTTTTCTATATACCAAACATGCAGTTGATTTGGTCAATTTTTTAATGCTCGCTACAAGATAGGAGTTACGAGCGAGAAGTGTTGAATGAAGATAAACTGGCGAGGACGTGGGCGCATGCAAAAAAAAAGGGGGGAAGGAAAAAAGCGGCCGGTGAAGATAAACCATAATTAGTCTCGGTGTCATTTACACTTGTTATTTAAATTTAAAGTGGCACAAACGTTTGCCAGTCGCACGCGTTTTTTGCGTTTTATTTCGCATTGTAATTTGCACAGCATGGAAGAGCAGAGATAGGGATGGCGGCAATACGCACCGAACATCCAGCATCTCGATGTCACCCTCTGCGCCGAATCCCGTTATTAGAATAAACGACCCGGACGCAAATACATATTTATTGTAACAATATATATAAATCAGCTTAGCGAAGAATGTAGAGGTGCGCAGCAGACACAAAAGTCAACAAAATCGCAAAGATTTACTAGGAAAATACAAGAAAAGACGGAAAAACCAAAGAAAAGCTACGTTGAGCAAACTTTGCGTAGATATAATTATTTCCCGGAAAAACATTTCTCAAATTTCCAAGCTAAACGAATTGAATATGGGAGAAAGGTATTCACAGCATTCGAGCAAATTGCGAATCGCTCCCGAGCAATTACTCATGTCCCACGCGGTGATATACGACATGGTCCAGGTGTTTCAGTGTTCCTCTGCCGCCACTGCCTCCGTCGGCATGCCACGGAGGCGGCAGCGAGTCCGCGCTCTGCAATACGTCACCTCGAGAAATGCAGCAACCATTTTCAATACTTCTCTTTCTATTCCAGCATCGTTCGCAATTTACAATCGTAGAGTAATTAATAAATATCCAGATATTAAACGGTTAAAGCACTCAAGGTAAGAAGCTGCAAGAGAGATGAATTAATTTGAATGAATGTTATAAGTAAGATGCGCTCCTCGCGCGCGTGTGACACACGCAATAAATTGAATTATGAGATGCCGAACGAGTTTACATAATGTTAATGCAAATCAATTGCCGACGACTACCGACTGGCTCGTAAATCAATTTAGCGTAGTTTGAATTCGCCAGTACAGGCAGGAGACAGTGAGACACCAAGGCGCATGTCGGCGACCAAGTATGATTAACGTGCACGCTGATGAATTATTGTCTTTGCATCTATGGTGCGTAAATAACAATTCGATTAATCAGTTTGCTGACTAGCATTCCATACTGTGCCATATATAGGGGAGACTCTTAAAAAACGAAACGAGATTTCTGTGCAACCACCTTGATTTATGTCTATTTCAGACATTTCCTTATCGAATATTTCCCAAGATGCGAAACCTACATCAGCATGACTTGTCCTCTTCGCAGTCTAAAAAAGCACTCTGTCCACAACACTTCCTCGAATTTGAGGCACTCCGTCTTATCGGAAGCGCACAATCTATATGCGAGCACCCTATGACAAACTATACGCATTTTTCCCACCTTGTTTGGCGCTGTTGTTGAATATCGCCGAGTGCCAGGGAGGAATAGCATCTCGGAAAAAAGAAGAACAAGGTGGTAGACGCTCGCACGCCGTTTGGGGTTGGCTGAGGCGAGTGCTAGCCCCCTCATAGCAGCCGCATGCGCGAGGAAAAAGCAATCCTTCACGCTGGCAAGACGTAAAACTCGTTGCTATGGGGATAAATCTCCCATCTTCTCCACTTGTAATTGGCTCTCTTTTCGCTCGTGTTTAATTTCGTGTTAATGCCGCACTCATTAAAACACACCGCATACTCAACTGCCCATGATATACAATAATACTCGAGTTGTATGTTTCATAAAACTTTTCCCGACTTTAACAAGAGAAGGCCATTTCGAGGTTAGGATTACTTAAGTAAATCTTGTACATTTTCAAAATGGGAAATAAATAATAGGTAAACTAAACGTATGTAAATTGTATCCTATCCTCAATTCCGAGATTAAATTTCCCTCACGATAGCGCGAATCCCATTTATCCTGGCCGGTCCGCGCGCACATGTTATACGAAATAGAACGGCGGCGGCAGCATCCGTGAGGTCTCACCCTCAAGATGGATCGCCTGGTTTCTCCGCAGTATACTTTCAAATTAGTGCTATTGTACAGCCTCACATACTCTGTCCTTGCAATTCCTTGCCAGACCATAAAATGCAAACAATTAAAAATATCTGCACTAAAACGCTCTATTTCCATAAAATAATCGCAGATCATAACGGTATTTTTTGCAAAGTCCAATACCTTGACCTTGCCCAAGCTTTCCACACTAGCCAGGTAAAGTGATAACGGTACGTGTCCATTATATGCATAATAATTCTCCAAGTGTTGCATTTTTTCGCTCCACACCAGAAGACCTTTCTTTTTATGCTCCTCACAACGGTTGTGCAAAGAAGTGCAATAAGTCAAAATGCACCATCTGCGGCCGCCCTAAAAAGCAACGTGAAGAAAAAATGCACGGACTAATCTAATTGCTTCTTTCATGCCGCCATAAAACCATCCACAGCAAAGATGAAGACACGAGAGACCGCGACACAGCGCGAATAGAGACATCTTGCGGTCCGCGGAATACAGAGTCATAAAGCAGCCTGGGCGCAGACATAAATCGCCGCACCCCGCACTAGCGGGTGGCAGGAAAAGGCCGCCTTTTTCCTCGCACGTCATACAAATTCTCAATTAGTCGCTCCGGCTGCGTGCGGCGCGTCCCACGGCTTCTTTATTAAACAGTAAATACCGGGTGCGTAAATTATCGGCGCATGCACCCCGGAGGAAACACGGTATTCTGCAAGAGTTACGGGCGTTGTGAGCAGCTTTATTTCTGCACACTATTTAAGCGCGACATGTAATGAATATAAATATTGCTATAAAATCGACCGACTCAAATTATTCCGCTCCTTGAGGAAGTTTAAACTGGGGCTTACTTACTAAAGCCTGCAAGGTCTCAGCAGACTTTTGCAGCAGACGATCTGGGAGGGCCTAACATGTCCAACAAAGTCACATTAATTAAAAGCAGAAAATAAAGATTTACATTTTTGTTCTTTATGTCTGTCAAGCAAGTTGTTATCAATGTCGTCGATCTTTGCTTGACTTAACATTGTCCATCCTTTACTGACACATCTCCTTGCATCGCTAGCAATTAAAATAAGCGCAATGTACGAAGCAACTAGAAATATTGCGTCACGCTTTTTCACCTGTATTCCCCGGTATCATAGATCGACGCACGAATTTCTTAATTGAAGCACGACAATCTAAAACTGCACAAGAATGTGTTCCGATCGTGTGATCACCTGACAAGATAGGTGCCTAATGAGTTCATTACGATGTTTTCTTTAATTCGTGAGAAAGTAAGAAAAGCTCGAGGAGTAATAAAACACCCAAATTGCGAATTGTACCAGTCATATGGTAACATAACCAACAAAAATGTTGAGAAATGGCGAGGAGAATTGGAAGGCCCGCAGTGGCAGCAAAAAGGGATGAACGTGCGAGACCGGAGAGATATCTCATAGCAGCTCCCTATATTCCCACCCGTTTGTCGCAATCAACATCCGGTTTTCCAGTCTAGTAGAGAAAGAAGTGAATTTGTAGCGCGCCATCAGCATCGGCTGGAAATACAACATGCAAAGGCCAGCAAAACCCGAGCGCCATTCATATCCCGTACACTTATTCTTATTCCCATTTCGACTGCTTGCAATCTCTTCTATTTTGCGCTCCCGGAACCCAGTCGCAATTTTTACTTTTTCGGCGGAAGACCAACGAAGACCTATCTTGCTCTTTGCACAAAGCAGATACATGAAGTTTGAAGGTCCCACTGACTCCCCTCGGGCGCGCACTGCGCTCAATCTTGATCTATTTGTTTGGTGATCCCCGTCGGCGTTGCGACGCCCTCTTGGAAGCCTTATCGCAGACTAGCACTTCTCGGGGGTGGCGTCCAATAAAAGTTGCGCGGGATGGAGACGACGCTTGTGGCAGAGCAACGAGCATCAAAGGTGAGCTGGATGAAAATGAGTAACGACAATGCAGAGAGGCAAGCGGGATTTATCGCCGCACTCGAAATTATATTTCAAGGTATAATAATGCATCAACCTCGCTTAGATGTATGGCAAATATAAATCCGGAATTAAATATTGGGATCTATTTAATACACTGGATGTATCCACAACAAGAAACTTAACTCACTTAATGACACTTGATTGCAAATACATTATTAACCCTCATATAAATCCTTTATTGAATGCAAATGTAAATCACGTCCATGGCATATTTCTGTCTCCATTGACGTGCCGTACTACGCCTTCAGATTAAGTTGCAGCGGAAAAACTATGGCTGACGGTCTACGCTTGCCAGATACGATATATTGGGCTGCAAACGCCGACCGACGCGGCATTACTCAGCTGTAAGCCGGAACAATCCCCCAATTTATCCGAGGCCGGGTGTACGCGATGAAGGTGCACGCAAGCGCTGGCAGGCTGGTAGCGTTTTGGACGCGCAGATCTCGTTGGGATTTGATGAAACTCCGGGTGGGCGCAAACCCGCTAATCCGACCAGTTAACTAGCTTTGCAAAATAGATACGCAATCCAAAAAGTTTAATTTACAGACGAGCTGCAGGGTCGCCGGCCTGCGGTGCGGCGATACCGAACAACAAACGGGAACCGATTGTCGGTAAATCAAAGAGCGATTTATAGCGTACCTCTTGGAGTCGGCGACTTGAGCGATTGAAAGCGCTTTAAATTGACAGAGTTGGTTGTGTGAAGTCGCCTAAAGTCGCGAAAGTTTGGCGAAACAATATCGGAATTGATCCATCGAGAAATAAGTTTTTTAGTAACGAGCGAAACTGATTGAAAAAGTTATCGCCAAACATAGAAAAAAGTTCCGAACGGAGATGGATACAAAGAAGTTGCAGTATTTCTGGAGCTTGAAGAACATTCACAAAAGTTGGAGGAACACAACAGGAATGGCAAGCAATAGTATACACAACTGGCGCATAATTCCAAGAATAGAAAATTTACCAATCTACATACTTAACACTTCCATCAGCACCACTCTAGTCCAATTAACTTCAGTTTAATCGCCGATTTATTATTATTTCTGAACAACGTTAGTCAAGACGTTAGTCGAATATTGATTCCTTGCTAATACTTGCAGTCGCATATACAAGTCGTATGTAAGAATCATTCTAGTCGCGTACATACTGCGATGACGGGGTGAGTTTCTC
The DNA here is from genome assembly GCA_027575565.1 of Diploeciton nevermanni. Lineage (NCBI taxonomy): Eukaryota > Metazoa > Arthropoda > Insecta > Coleoptera > Staphylinidae > Diploeciton > Diploeciton nevermanni. The sequence continues at coordinate 2,707,654 of JAODIE010000008.1, forward strand.
GAGAGAGGTGGAATGGCGCTCGATGCGACACAACGGCGACGCCCGTCACATTGCTCATTCCTCGCGCACTCAGCACATTTTAAAATGTATCAGCTCCACTATAAAATTACAATAAGTTATGTCTAGCTGCAGCATCCGCACAGCCAGCACAGGTTATACGTGCCTAGCCAGCATTTCATCTTCCAGCTGGTCTTGCTTTTATTTTGCTGCATATTTATGCCGCGCACATGAAAAATAAACTTCATCTCCACCGGCTGCAGGACAATCGATGATTATTGCACAGCCGTGCTAAGACGATATCAAACTAATTGGATTTTTGTTTGAAGCCTAACAAAATTGAACCGCATGATTTAAGCAGAAAATACGAGAAGAGATAAAGAACAGATGCTCGACGTTCTGCTACTTTTCGCTGTTTTCCACCGTCATAATTATGATTTAGGTGCACGCAAAACGTGCGCTCCAGCAGGAGGAGAACAAGATGAGGGATGAAAGAAACACAATGTTTACAAAGCACGCGAGGTTTACAACTAAAAATTGCGTTGGTTTTCCAACTGGGTGGTCAGTATTTTCGTGAATTTGTGGTATTGTGTCGTTTATTATGCATCGGGTCGTTGCGTTGCCACTAAAAAATGTATTTCGATATTTATAAAGGATACAGAAATGAAAGAAATGCGCAATATATGTAACAATATAGGAAATCATTATCATCGCAGACAGATAAACAAACGTATCGCGTTTCGCCAAGCGGAAGTCATCCCGGAATGATTCATGCATACGGATTTATTACATCAGGATCCGCGGGTTTGCGGCAGCCAAAGAGAGGAAAACTGTGCGCCAAGTCAAAGAATCCAAACGCCCTCGCAGTCACAAACAAATTCGGAAACTTTGCTTCAATAGCACTACAACACGTCGAAAAAAATCCGCACAAATTTATTTAACCCATTGAACACGCCGCACAACAATTCCTCACGAGTAAGCAAACAACGGGCAGATGATTTTATGTACGTGAATGATGGGAAGAGGAGTGGATGCAGCAGTTTCCTCTCAACTCTGAAAGACATTGTGATATTAGGACAGTTTCGATGGAAATGATTTACGTCGCACCTAACAGCGCACAATAAAAAAGACTGAGCGCAAATTTAGATAATGCATATATTTCGCAGACGCATAAATCAGGGACGCGCGGACGATCCGAAAGAGAGGAATGGGGAAGAATCGGGAGACGGCGGCGGATGCGCGCTCTCCAACTTCGCATACAAATCACACAAATGGTTTCGGCATATCGCAATAATACAAATTTACTAATGTAAAAATCATGGGAGGGATTTGCAGAGCTTCCGGGGAAGTGCTCCGGTCTATCAAGGAGTCGTTGCAGGTCTTCCTGCTGCCACAAATTGCATCAATTTGTTCAAGCGCAGCGCGGAAGAGTGAGGAACAAGGATGTTCTACAGTGTCCGAAATGAAGTACGTTAATCATCCGGGGGTGTTTCGTGCGGAACAAAAGGAGTGAGTAGGGTCGCGTCTCTCTTCGTTTCGCATTGTGGTCTGCCTGCCCGAGCGCCAGCAGTAAATTATTGCATATTAATCTCTTCGGCGCCGTGCTAGCGTATTAGTTCCGTTAATTACACGCGCATTACGCCCATAGAAAGAAAGACTGATATCAAGTAGCTCCTCCACTAGAAGGCCCCTAAAAAAGCAAGGCGATTCCGGTTGTTGGTCAGTGAACAACGTCCAGTGCAAGATAATTACATAATCAAGGTGTATCGGTAGCCGAGCGAGTCGTGGGATGTTGGCTAGTAATCAATTTAGTTTTCGTGCGGCCGTTGTAGAAACAACTACAAATTACAATTCCCGTCCGCCACTGCGCACAGTGTAAGATCTACGAGCTGCAGGTTCTAATGCATGCGGTCCATCCTCTTTCACATACTTTCATATTGCTTGCATTGTCCACCCGGACTATGCGCGCCCACGATGATGGTGTGCGTGCGTCGGCACGTATACGATAAAATATTGCTGATTAAAAGCGTAATAAACACGTGTACGCACGGCGTACGTATGGCACTTAGTAATTAAACAAATCGAGAATCATAAAGTGCACTTTGTTATAAATTAATTTGCGTGCGGGCGGCGCAAATGAAGGGAGAAAAGGCCGGCAATATGTGTTAATGTGTGAATTAAAATATGCGCACTTGGCCTTTTCATCAACGATCCGCTAATGGATGTTATCAAGCTTAATATGATTTCGCGCTGCGCGAAGCGTAATGAATATATCTGCAGCCCGATCTAGCAACAATGTGGAATGATACTTGTTCCGAGCACACCAAGATGCGGAGGCATTAATCAAGTCTCCAAAAAATTCCAAGAACAGCTCGTAAATCTTGGAAGTCATTTGAATTTTGAATAATTTCATGTTTAGAAACGGATCTCAGCAACACATCAGAGGCTGGCGAACAAAGAGTCGGAATAAAAAAAAAACTACGTAAGACAAAGGTAAAGGATAAGGTAACCACGTACTTATTTACGAGCAGAGATGTTGGAAGAGGAACATCTTTATCTTCCTGGAGGCGTGTAAGATTGCCAGATACCAAATATCTAGAGAAATCTCAAGATATTAATTCATTGTAATAAAAAAGCAACATTTATATTAAACGTAGAAAAAAACCTGTAGTTTCTTATACATTGCGATATGGTCTCAATGTTGGTACACTTAAGACGAAAATAAATTACATATGGAAATTGCTGTTGAGACACGAACATGAATTGAGTTTACTGATATCATGTTTCTTGTACAATATAATTAAGTCTTGGTCTTATATTGCAAAAATTATTATTATTTATCTTCAGAGCGAAATATTGGTCTAGGTTTCCACTTTGGCATTTTAAAGCGCATGCATATGGCAGGAGAAGAAAGCATTTCTTGCATTGTAATTTATCGACCGTTGAATTGTTGCCGGCAATAAATAAAGGAATAAAGAATAAAAGTAAATAAGAACAAATAAAGTCTAGTCGAGTCGGCGCTTGTAAATAAGCGGAAAGCTTGATGTATTTGTTAGTTCAGGCGCTTCCCGGTTTAAAATATGGCCCACAGACCGGGTCCGAGCTTCTCCACCCGCATCCTTCCCTAGCGCCTCTCCTTCCGGCGCGCATCGCCGCGAGATGCAAAAGGAAGCAATTTTCCAAAGCTCTCGCACTCTGTCGGCATCTCGCATATTCATTAGGGTTTTCATGCATACGCGTATCGAACCGGCCAGCCCCTCGCAAGGCTGGAAAGCGCAGCGCGCTTTTCACGCGTTCATTTCATTCCTTTTTAAACGGTTTAAGTAAAGCTTTGCGCGCTTTTGGCGATGCATAAAAGCGAGCTGACGTTAAGCCCCCGGCGGATGGAGCAAACGCAGAATTTTACTCATTAAACACACAAACCAAAATCGATGCTGCTGTTTCAATTTGGTGCATTCGACAGCTGAAAGCATGAGCTCTGAAAGCGTCGGAAATGCCAGCGCTATGTTTAGCGCACTGTGATTTCTTTCGTTTTGTTTAAATCTCGTTTGGCGAGAGCCGCGAGAAGTGCGCAGGAAATCCTCCCAAAAGTAAGCCCTCTCTCCTGCTGTTTGGCCTGGGCGGACTGAAGCCGAAGCAATAAAACAAATCTCCGGAGAATTATGGCTCGGGCTCAACGCATGACAGCTGCGGAGCTTTCGCCTTAAGAAAATACTAATCTATATGAAATAAGCGCCGCGCGCGCGCTCATCCTGAATCCATGCAAAATGCTTTGCATAGGGCCTAGCTGCAAAGACGATTGCATTTTAAGGGACACTCCAGAAGAAAACTGAAATTGTATTTAGAAGTTAATAAATTACATGTAGCCCATCAAGATTAACTCGGAAAACAATAGTTTCAGAAACATAATAAAAAAAAAAAAGTCGATTGCGCCCAACCATCCGGGAAATGAGACGACCGCAAAGTAGAGACAGTTTTCGGGTGAAAACGACCTCTAACACCACAACAAGACGCGCGCGAAGAATTATAAGAAATGCGACGCAAATCGCGTTCCCTTGGAGTGTGAAAGAAGCCGAAAGAAATTGGTTATAGCATGCCGCGGCAGGAACGAGGAAAAGAAGTCGACGGGGAATATCGTAGAAGAGCTGCAAACTTTTAAAGCGAGAATCTCGCGCCATAAATTGGTGGATACAGATGGGCCCGGTGTCGCATGGAGGCATCTGCAGATAAAGCTGTTTCGGTATACTTAAACCCCCCCCCGCGCCACGCAGCGCCGCCGAATGCCACCCGTTCCAATTCTATTTTAACTCGTTTTTCCGCCACGCAAACTAAGCTCGTATATTCACCAGAGTCGCGACGCGTTCGAAGAAGAAATTTAAATTTAATTTGCATTAATTCCAGCATATTTTGCGCGCGGTGTCCAAAGTTTAGGTGAAAAATCGGCGCCGAATTAAATTCCTACCTTAATGACCCAGATACTGCCTAAGGCCTATTTTACGACCGTACCTGAGAACTACTAGACATAAATATGTAATGCGTATCGGCTGGACTTAATAATACACATGAATTATTTCGTAGATAATCCGGGATTACACTGGGGTTTGATAAATTACGAGATTTTGTCGAATGCATTTGAGTATGAATAATGATTTGATGCAGCATTTTCCAATAACAGGCGCACTTGCAAATGGCAACGACGAAATCGTCGCAAGGTGCAGAAATTGTGCCTTCGTGTCGGTTGAAGCAGCACGTAGAAATGTCGTTTATAATTTTATGGCGGCAGCAGATTAAGGCAAGATAAATAAAAAGAAATGTGTAAGTTGAGGTCTAAGAGTACACTCGCAGTAGGTAGTGCGATAGATAGCCAAAGGTGAGATGGCCGGAGATGAGTGGGGTAAAGAAGAAAAAACGGCCCAGAACGCAGCAGAGATAAATCCCGAAAACGTCGTCCATACATCTTTTTTCTAGGGTGAAACTGATACGAGTCTGGCCAATAAAAGCACCTTTGTCCATGAAATACGAGCGCTTCGTTGAAATTTCCTCGCTTTTTACTCTCACAGTCAACATTAGAATAGTTAAAATACTACTCCAAATAATACAAATTCAGATTAATAAATAAATTACAGATGATTTTCTGTGAATCCCCATCAAGGCAATAGGCAATAGGACTCGAATGGAAAGTTGAACTTCAACCCAGTCTAAACCTGTAGATGTTGCACGGCGATAGGTGTCAAGACATACTGAGAAGAACAAGAAGGTGCAAAAGAAGATGTGCAGGTCATGTTGGAATCCTGCGATTGTAGCCATTTGATGCTGGTGCTGCATGTTCAACGCTTTATGATATATTTGCATGTGGATGCAAGAACGGGGCAAAGTTGGTACCAACCGCGCACCTCTCACCGACCAAACTGAGGTAACAACCGAGGCCCAACAATGGAAAGATGGAAATTATTGCCACACCGGGTTCTTTGTTTTCGCGCCGTGGAGTTGGAGTAACTATGCATGTTTCTAGGATGCGGCGAGGAAATGCAGCTGAAACTCTCTAAGCTCGGCGATGATGAATACGACGTGTTTGTGAAGTATGAAATTGCTGTTTCAAGAGAGTTGCGCACGGCAGGAAAGTGCATCGTGAGATGCACTCGTCTGCCATTGAAATGCTCTATGTGGATACTGACAATGTTCTTGAGGAAATGTTATCTCCGGGGTATGTCTGCATCTGATATACCTACTACATGTTAGAGATACGAGTATATATTGTGCATATTGACAATTACGTGTAGATCCTTAGGGAATGACGTTGCAATTCCCAGCTCAATCAGTCGTCTCTTTCATTGAAAGCCGTGCTTGGTACCGGCCATCATTCAACATGCAACAGACGCAACCAAATAAAGAAATAATTTCTTACTTGCATTCCTATTATGTGTTTCTAAGCAGAGTTTCGGAAAGAATGCCAGGAAGATGTGCGACTGCATTGGTAATAACTCGCCTCACGTCACAATCTAAACTACTCTCGAAGTTTGGTCACGCCAAATGCCTTTACGACTATCTGGGGTAATATAAAGAAAATGAAAAACACTATACTAACCCAGCGTAGAAATTCGCATGTTACGCGCATCGCGGCTGCCTGGGCCGTGGTGAATATAAGGCAGTTACACTCGCATTTGAAGCAAATATATTTTGTGCCACACGGGGACGCTTCGCAAAGGTGATACAACAATTCGGACAACTTTCTTTAATTCCTCTTCGCTCGCGCGCCTTCCTTGAACTATACCACAGCCCATACGTTATTGCGCGCCTGCATTCGCCTATTTTTCTTGCACGTCCCCACGTAGGGTGTCTACAAGACATTAGCTCATTTCGAACACCACAAGCTCTTCCTGCTGCCTGCGTGCCGCTTAAGGGCGCGATGTAAAGGTGTCCGCGCGCTTTTAAAATGCTAATCCTTCGCAAATGGGGAGCGCGTTATTTTGAAATATTACTATTGTTTTACATTTTTATTGCGGCACCCAGGCGAATCTTATAATAACGTTTTTCCGTTTCACGTCATCTGCAAGAAGGCAGCTTCGCCGACAAGTTGAATTTGCAGTATCCATCATTTTTTCGATATCTTGGCACCATCTGTTAGCCCAGCATTCAGAGACAAATTCCACGCGGTCACAGATAATCAGCGATAATGTCACTACGGGAGACATGAATGTACATCCTATTGAAGACAAAAAACTGACTAGAGCGCAAAAAGTTGACTCCCTACTGAGCCCAGCAACAGATTGAACTGAAAGCGCGACATTTCATGGTCATTTAGAGGATTTTTTACACAGTTTGCAAGAAAGAATTACTAACATCTTACATAACAACAACACTCAATGAGGGTGTGTTAGAAAGCAAGGTGTCGGTTTCTGGTTATATTCTTTACGAGTAACGATTTTCTTTCTGGTTGTTCGTCCGTTGTGTGTGGGATGGTAGCGCGCCGCGTGGGGTTCCGCCAGTGTAAGAGGGGTATGAGGATCGGACCCATTCGGAGGGAGATGTTTTATTGATCAAGCCCCCTCCTTATAGTCACGTGACGCGCTAGAGGGCATAACTCACCCTGAAGAGAGACAGACGCACCTCGGCAACGGAAGCCACCACTATACAACTGGCCCTCGACTATTCTAGCCCACAACACTCCGATAGGTAAACAAATAGAGATAGTGTTCAAAAAGCGCTCCAATTTCATCCAAAACTGCGTCAATTTGATGTCACTGAATTTATGAATGAAGTCAATTGTATTGCAATCACGGACATTAATGACAGACGTAAATACGATGACGCCAAATATATGAGCGCTATTTAAATCGCTCGATAAAAACTCAATTGCTGCAAGTTGTTTTTTATTCCACGTTCAATTGGTGTGCGTGGCGCGGTAAAGTTGAATGAAGTCCAAACGGCCACCACGTTTGCACACGGCGTGAGTAGTAATAAAGCCTAAACGCACTTGGAGGTAGTTAAAGTGATTTTTATGACCTGTAAACGCGGTCGTAAAGTCGTAATGTCCCTCCTATTACACTGTTGCATGTTTACATCGTTTAGAGGACTTGTGGTACACGGTAGTCGCAAATGATTTCTTTTTTTCCCAAAAATATACATCTGAATAAAACCTTATTAATTAGAAACGAGGAGATTTTTAAGATTAAAAAGTCGCTTTGGAATTGAAGCAAATAAATTAAGGCAGTTGAAAATTGAAAAGATAGGTGGAAAAAAATCTAGCAAAAAAGTGAATTAGATAGAATGGTAGGCAATCCCCTCTGGTAGAATTCGGGTGAAATGCCAGCAAAAGGGGCTGAAGAGATTTACCAAGTCGTTCTCTGCTAACACACTAAAACACCAATAAAAGTAACACCCAAATGGCGAAACGACCGCTCAGAGGTCGCCCTCAAGTGTTGCGGTTCGCATCGCTGCTAAATAAATATCTACAAGCGGTTAGCAGTCTACTCAATTGAATTTGACCTGATTTTACAATTCCTCCCACTTTAGAGAGTCCTTTATTCTTTCAGCTTCATTTCCCGAGTCTGGATTAATAAAAACTCAATAGTGCGATTTGTATAATGAACGTTCTCATGATCAATCTTTTTCACACTTTGTTGCCTACGTCGAGTGCTACCGTGCATGTATTTAAATGTATTGCATATAAATTCAACCAAGCTACTAGTTGGTGAGAAGAGAATAATCAAGAGTATCATTCATGTTGTAAAATTCTAAGCTGAAATTTACGCCTCTATGGTGAGATAAACAGATATAAATTAATTAAATAAAATATTGCTGCCCACGTTGCGCATCAACAAAGTCAGGAAGCACGCCGCTCAGAACAATGTTTAGTTATGCAAATTACGGGTAAGGTATACGCGGTTTGTGGTAAACACAGCCCATCGCCATGAGATAAGACACGTTTATTGGTTGGGATCATAAATCACTGATATTTAAACACCTACAGAGCAACTCACCTCTGGATTGGTGAATTATGAGAGAGATGGCTGGTGGTGAGTCAAGAATATTTTCAATCATCTTAAGAAGAACCTTACTACAATAAAACTACTTGAAATAAACAGGTAAAAAATAGCGAAAGTCGTATAGTGCAAAATAGTTTGCTAAAAAATAATCTATTACTACTATTACCGATAATTAATTGTCCAAATGGGTTGGTGAATCTAGATATGATATTTTTGAGATTCCTTCAAGTGTTTTCATTCCGCAATACTAAGTTTGTTTATAGAAAAGGGGTACTTTTGATAGGGGAATTTGAGACACTCGCAACAACGTGCAGGCGCATTCCATTCGTATTCAGTTCGTTGACGCAGAGTTATTTGAGTCATAACACGCTCCCGCCACCTAGCAGTCTCGGGAGCAACTGCATAAAGCATATAGTGAGAGTGCGGCGAACGGCAAAGTTACGAGCCGACGCTACAGTTTACGACTTTGGCGGGTCGTGCGCCAATTGAAATCGCATTTTCCACCTCCGACCGCTGCGGTGCGACACCACGGAATCGACCGAATACATGCTGCAAAAAGAGAAGGCTAACAGAACTTCTTGAGATCCAAGCGCGGTTATACAAGAAGCAGTGTTGATAGCTTTTATAGCGTCGTAAACAAATTATTACTACTGTGATTATATTTTGATTGTGGTCATAAAATGACACTTAAAAAACGCATCAACATAATTTTAATGATCATGTTAATTTATTTTATTGATGCTTTACAATGTCGAAGGTAATTGCTTTACTATCAGCTGTAATGGCAATAAATTTTAGATTTCGAATTGTTTTCTGACGCTTTATCGACAAATGGAGCAAATAAACAAGTTTATGTTTACGACCACGGATAATAGAGGGCCATAATAGTCAAATTGGCATAGGCCCACGACGCCTTGAAAAAGCTACAATCTAGCTACAAACGCAAACAGCTTCAGATTATAATTAATCTTCAAGATACTATGATTAAATAGTGTTTCGCCATTGTTTCACTCCTTGACTTTAGTTCCGCCAGCAGCCGAAACCATTTCTATTGTATGCAAGCCGGCGAGGTGTCCCATTGAATGGGGCACAAGTGGGCGACCTATTATGATTGTTATTTAAATTGAAATTTAAATAAACGGACCGATGCAAATCGCAGAAAATAAATTCACCACACACGAACGGTTCGCGCACGGCTCAGGTGGTTCGTGTTGGTGCCAGAATTATCCAGCTAAAGAGGAAGGACAGACAGACACGCGCGCTCTGCGGTGCGGTAGAAATGAAAGAGCTCCACGCTCGGAATTACTAATTAAAACATTAATCATTTAATGCAACTCGATATATCTTTGGTAATAAATATATCTGGCCGCGCATAACGTGAATGTTTGTCGTCGGGGCACTTGAGATATTTACGCGAGCGTGTCGCGAGTGGAACAGAAATACACGAGGATATCGAAGAAAGAACCATGTAGATGTGTTATTATATAAAATACCAGTTGGAAGTTGAGAAAGCAAAGATTCTCATAGAATGAGCAAAATTCCTCCAAATTGATAGCAATTAGCTGGCCGAATGCGAATGGAATGCAAAACAGTTACTTATATATATATATATATATATATATATACATAGACTTTTAGAGATTGAACATCTACATTAAGCAATACAGGGTTTTATTTCGTGAACGGTCGTGATTCGAGTTTAATTTACGAACGCCGCAGAGTTGGCGAATAATTTTTGGAGACTGCAGCAGCTCCTCACGCCCCGCTTAAGAGATACTTAAAAACTGATAATTTAAATTGGAATATATACTTTATTGGCTCGGACTTTCTTATCTGTAATTTATACAAATTTATATGCGCGCGGTTCGACTCCCTCAATAAATACCACGGAGGGGAATAAACGAATTAAGTGCGCGAAAGCGACTGCAATGCTTAACGGTGAAGAAAAGTCGAGAAACACGAAGCAGACAAATATTTCACTGCTACCACCATTAGTGATCATTGAATCATTTTCGATTTCCTTAATTAGACATAGATCAGTCTAGAAAAGAATTCACCACACTATTATTTGCGTAATTATATTCGGTATCTCGCAAGCTAACAATGAATTATTACCTACTGACTATTTGTATACGTCGGCACTAAGAACCAAGTTTCAACTAGAGACTCTCGTGGTGGAGAGACTTACCTTGTGTCTAGGAGTCCGAAAACCGTCGCCGCTTCGCATCACCCAAGGTGCACATCTACGACCAACACTAGTTCTGGTCCACTATCGATGCGGCGGCCTTTTGTGCCTGCGCCTGTTTCTCCTGCTCATTGAGCTCCTTGATGGCCTGGATTTCCTTCTTCAGCTTCATGCGGCGGTTTTGAAACCAGATCTTGATCTGTCGCTCGGTGAGGCACAACGCGTGCGCCATTTCGATGCGTCTCCGCCGCGTCAGGTAGTGGTTCGTGTGGAATTCCTTCTCGAGTTCGAGGGTTTGATATCGTGTGTAGGTCTGCCTACCCCGGCGGCGCAATCCATTCGCTCCTATACCAGCAGAAAGGAAGAACAAACCAAAATTAATTTATCAATTAAACTAGTAACATATGTGCAAATACTACAAACACCTGAAGGCCACTCACATTATCATTTCATACAAATGCCAATTAGACCGGTAGCGACTTCTAATAAGTAGCACGTGTAACTTCCTACCAGCATGCATAACGCTAACCTGTTGGTACTTATAAACCCGGGTGTGATTGCTGATTTCCCTAAGAACGGTGAGAACTGATCACTAGGCTTCACCGCAACGTGACAAAGACTGAAGAAGAAAAACCGCTTTTCGAAGCAATGGATTCGTGAATTCATGGATTGCTAAAGGGCAGCATGCAGCGCCGTGCTAAGTACACGCCCCACACGTGAATCGCACGTTGAAGCACAGGTACGGGCCCAGCTACCAACACCATAGGTAAAAGAAATAATAGTGAGAAGGCACAGCGGGTGCCTCCAAGATGGATACGATCTGGAAATGATGGAACCTGCTTGCGATACCATCATTAAACACTGTTTAAATCTCCAAGAAATGCAATTGGAATGCGACAAAATTGGTGAATCAGAAAGCAATGTTAAAATAATTTTCAGAGAGAAATAAAATGGTCAAATATCTCTGATTAATTAAAAATATACTTTGTATTCTACAATGTAAGGGTCCTAACTGCTTGTAACGCCCTTGATAGTCTGTATAATCGGTCAGAAATCGCGTTATGTAAAACGAGATCCCCAGAATGAAATCGTTAATGAAGACACGATCAGGCTCGACATCTATCAACAACTTTCCTTCCACATGCGAACATCGATCCCATCTATACGATCATAAATATCGAATATTCGAGGCGTAATGCGTGCACTTCTTCTGTGGACACCGCCATCCTCCATGATGATGATATTAAAGTCACCTATAAATGCGCGCTAAACGAACGCAATTTGCCGCCATTCATCAGGGCCGGCCATAATTAAGCTATTTACATATAAATGAAGCAATTAACATGATTTTGTGCGGCTGCTGGATCAAAGACCTAACAGCTGGTTGATGAGCATCAGCACAATTAAGAACATTATTATTTCTGGTGGTAAACCATGAGAAATCGGATAAATTGAACTAGATCGACAGAAGCTCGAGTTGTTTGTTCGCAAAACTCACACGTAGTTACAGTTGATTACATTAGTTAGTCTTGTTGTGGATAGTTGGAAGACATTGGAAGTAGCTGGGATGAAAATTCCCCAGAGTGAAATCAAGCGCGTGCATCCAGAGTAAACAATTGGGCGAGAGATTGTCTCCGCCTGCCCCCAAATTTCCCCGTGCGCAATGCAATAAAGAAAATTACGAAATAAAAATAACTCATGGAATTTCATGGCGGTTGGATAATTTGATCAAATTTAGGGAGGCTCACTATCAATCTACATACGTTACAGTCTCACAGCCAACGACAAACACAACCCCGACATCTTCCACGATGCGTTCTTTCGCGCAACGCAGAAAGTTTTAAGATACCCCACAGATATAGAAAAAATATTACATTGGGCAGAACAAACTTAATGCAATTCGCTGATTAAGCCGCCTCCCTACAAAAGTAGCTCTTCGATTTAACGCCTAAATACACACCCCTTCTCCATTGTCCTTTCCTATTCATTACGCACTGCCCCCCCCCTTTTTTTTTTATTTTTGATCTGTTCCTCCGGCAGCGTGGAGGAGATACACAGATAAATTTGATAATTTCTTGGTCGCCCAAGAGAATTTTTCGCTTGGGTTTGAGTTTAATTGGTCCCTACTGTTCTTAGTTAGCACATTCGTGAACATTTTTTTTGCCTACCTTGAGGCGGTGCAAGGTTCTGTAGGTAAGCAAAAATAGGGCGACAAATCACTCGGGATGGGCGTCACTCCACCCCCATACGCAGAAGATGTACGTAACCTTAGGTCGTTTCGGCAAATGCAGAAAGACTGACTAGGGGGGGGGGGTTCTTGATTATGCGACATGAAGCAACTATCCGAAAAAATGCCACAGAAAATGCTTTCCTCTTACACATTGTTTTCGGGCGAACTTGATCCCAATGTAAGCAAAGACTGAGCTTGATTGAGTGATCGCAGAGCAATATAATCTAATTGAAAGGTGGCCGCACCTCCGCAGTGCGCAAGGCATGATAATTATCTTTACGAGCGTCGTACGTGTCGTATTCCAATCCTACCGAATTGATGATTCTCGCGCACATCACAATGTTGCGGTTTGTAATCGAGAAGCAATATAAAAAGGAATAATACAAGCAAGTCAAAGTAAGCGTCTTAGTCTGTTTGCTGCCAATCTACAGACAACAAATGACATTTTCCCCCAAATCTGTACAATACATTCTGATTGGAACTACTGTCGATTCTAAATTTATCTTCCTCTGAATGTGACCACAGAGACACATTATATTCGCTAAATAAATAACGAACACCCTAAACTCGAACGTAACAACAATTTTGGTATGTGCCTCAACATTGTGTCCTAGGGTGTCGAGGGTAGAACGTGGAACTAATTATCCTTCCGCCATGCTATGACTGTTTTATTAACCCCTTTCTCTCGACGGCACTTTCTTCGCACTTGGAAGGAACTTAGTATTTTCAGAAGAAATCCCTTTTATCGAACGCAACAGCAATATAAATACCAAAAGCTCCCCACCGCGTGTCCCACTTACAGTTCCGCAGTGGGCGAATCGATCTACAATGAGTCTATGTGGCTCTTGATTTAATTTAAAACTAACCGAACCCCTTTCTGTAATTTTAAATCGCAAATGTCTTCGTCGCCTGTATTCTTGCACATTGAAATGTGCTCTGCATACTTCATTCCTGAAAGCAGAAGTAATTTTTGATACCACCACCCTGCGCATTTTAGGGTGCTCAATATTTATGTCTTATTTTTAATTGGATCCCCTGTTTCTTTTAGGGTCCCTAAGACGCAAAAAATGAAACAAAAAGTTGTGCAATTGGTGGTTTGGGACACGTTAAAAAAGAAACGTCGGAGTGCGTGAATTTCCTAACTTATTTTGTACGACTAACTTCAAAACCCAATGTTTTTTATGTTTCCTCGGTGGCAGTTCCACCTTTGAAAAGGTGTTTGATAGAACATCATGATAATTATACACGGAAGGTCTAAAAACTCCTGTGTTGGATGCAATATGCAGGTTAGTTTTGTTTCGCCGCGCAAGGCTTAATTAGTTTTCGCGTGCCCGGGCTACAAAAAAGAAAACCAAGAGCTTGCTATTACCATGCCGCCAGAATTCGATTCGCGCCGGTGTGAGGCGGTTACGACCCCGACGAAATTCGCAATCGGTGCCAGGATGATTTATTCACCAAATCTACGCCCGGCGCGCGAGCTCACGCAAACTTCCAACGCACGAGAACAAATGTAGGGCGTGGGTCTCCGGACGGAAACCAATCGAATATCGATGGTCGATAAATTCACCGTCATTGCTGCTACCACACATCGAGCACAGATCTAGTAGACGCGCACGTGACGTGGTTATTGTTATGCACGAAATTGAATATTTCCTTGGAGGAAGTTCCGAAATGCACCCAATTAAGAAACTCCCGAAAAGTAAGTAAGAAAATGTGGCACAGATGTTTCACACAAATCAAGAAGCAGCATTGGTTTCATCCAATATCCACCGTATTTACCTCTTGCAGATGCGCAAAAACTTTCTAATGAACTGCACGTGTCATGCGCGCACCAGGAATATGTTTAGTAGAGGCGTAGCATTGATGAGCAGGGAGAAAAATACCTCTGGAGGATTCCAGTTTCCTGCTAACAAATGGTAGACGCAGCAGGGTGTTGGCGGTAGCAACCTCCTCTTACTTAGACTATACCTTCCCATAATTCACCAGCTCACACAACCCTCGCAAGAATCATGTTCCACCTTTAGCTGAGAGCCGTGATGGATATGCTGTTCTCCCCTGATTTGTAGCGACAGTAATTCTCAAAGACATATACTGAGACAATTTGATCCCAATATACGTTATTTTTAAAACCTACTAGAACTAAAAATATTTCAAGTAAGCACATTTAATATTATACTCTACTGCCTAAGTGCAATAAATACAGCTACGTCAGAAATTGCATGCACCCGCTTTCTCCTTGCTTTGTTGAAAGTTAGGTCTGTCCAAGAGGGTAACCGGAACTTTCACATTTTTAGGTCGCTTGTAATCTTTTCAGTTTTTTGTGATTTTATTATCCTCAAAAGCGTAAAATATTAACTGTCCAGCATACAGAACGCATCTGTCATTCTCCAAGGGTTGTCCGGAGAAAGCAATTCCCAGAAAAGAAAGTTAACCAACCCAAAACATCTTCTGTCACCCGCAACGTATTCATCCCTTCAAACAACTGCTTTCATCGATGCTTTACGACCTACTGCCGCACTTCAAAGAACAAATAAGAATCCGAGATGTGCCTATGAAAATTAACTTCCAGTTTTCATACTTCAAGCTCCTTGATTCATTCATTAGCGAGGCTCTAGCAGTGAAGAGGCCGGATAATAGTGGGTAATATGATCATAGATCATACCATGAGTGGCGGTGTGAGATGAAAAGCGCGAACATATGGTTCACAAGTATTGTTAGAAGCCATACATAGAAGAAACTAATATCTCTCGAGTTAATAAGCTTCGGCTTGTTGTCTCGTTTGGGATGTCCTGGCACAACGTGTCGGCGTTCCAAAGAGGAAACACCAAGTTGCCATTCGGCTTGAGAATGAGACTGTGAGAGACCGCTAAGTGGGTGTACGCTTGTAAAGGCATAGCCTATGAAAAAAAGCATTACACCTTTCAGACACGTGTTTGGTGATGCATAATTCTCATAGGAATTTAACATTCTGGCGTATGGGAATTTCGGTTTCTTAAACACTGAATTTTTTACTGAGTTCAGTATCCGCCAAGTGTAACTGATGTTCTTGGGATGGGGGTGAGATGCGCGGCGGACGCAGCAAACGCGTTGGGTAATAAATCACCGTGGTCTTGTTGGCACAGCGTGCGCGGGTCTTCTCTGCCAGCCATTTTGAGTGGGATACACAGCGCCGGATGCAGCGTGCATGGTTGCCGGTGTAACGACCCCCCTTCGATACATTGGCTTTCTTTCTAATTAGCTCGCTCCTGAAAACTAATTCATCCTGTTCCTCCACAGCCTCCTATTGTACGCGCCCACATTCCTCATATTCGTCATGGCAGCTTCCTAGCGCCTGCCTTGAATATATAATTAATGCTCTTCTCAGCCACGACGAGATTTAATCATATTTCGCAGGACGCCGCCGAATTCCCCAGCGCTGCTCATTTGTCTTCATGCCTTGCGTGCGCCTCGCGATATTTCTTTGCAGCGACTGCGGGCGTGAGATAGCTGGAGACGCTTTTACTTACTGCGGCCCGTGAGGTATTAGGAATGTGGCGCGCTCGTTTAGGGTGTGCGTCATTATAATGAAAGCCCAAATGGTAGTTTACAGGGCGCACTCGCGTAAACGTATTATAAGTTAGTGCCGGTGCGCGTAGTTTACGTGTTGCGCATAACTTTGCAAGTTTACCCCTCCGCGAAGACCGTCAGCGGTGAGGAGCAGCAGGAAGCTGCGCCCTCCGCTGCTGTCGTTTAAGTCCCTGTACATTGTAAACATGTCCCAGGCCTAAGCCCAAACAAAATTAGTAACCACGAAATTTATTTATAATTTTCCAGCGGCGATTTATTACCTGGTCGATGAAAAAAATCTATTAGTCAGACGCCCACTTGCCCCAGCTGAGAAGAACAATGACCAGTATGGGCCACCCATTATAAACGCATAAAGCAACCTAATTTTATGGCGTTATAAACACCTCATATACTCACAAGTTCGTTTCTTCTCTTTCGTAGGTGTCTAATCTACGAGCGATGGTTTTCAACCATGTTGGACCCTCAGGTCTCTTATTGGAAATACGATCTGGCTGCATTGTTACCTAGCCCATGGTGGTGCTTTCTCTGAGAAACGGACCCAGTGTCTACTAATACTTTCTTTCACTACCAAACTGCCTATGGTATTGGAGAGATAAGCGGGCAATAAATAAAAGCATTTCGGGAGAAACAAACACGCACTGTAATCCTACTCGGGTTGACTGATTGCAGTGTCCTAGCGTCACAGGAGGAAATGCGCGTGCATGGTATCTAGTCTACCATCGACAATGGGGTCGCATTGATTTATGAAACACGAACAGTTCAGAGACAATGTAAAGTATTGATGGTGGCAACATAAAAAAATCAATGAAAATTCAGCAGGAAAAAGCTCCACGGTAGACATCCATCAAGAAGTGATTTATTACTTAATCTCAACGTTGATTTATTAACAATGTAAATTTTATTGCTTGTGTATTTAACCCCATTTTAAAGACCCGTTACACATGCTTAACTAATCTTAAATATGGTGTTAGACGTGTGGAAATCATTGATCAGCTTAAAGATAAGTTGGTTCATGCATAAACCATCGATCAATATTCATAATCATGAACCGAATGACGAAAACTTGTCTCTACCATGTTCAACATCCGTGAACTTCACAGCTTCCTTACACCAACCAAGAGTACCGCCATTGTATGCTAGTTTTATTCACTTATTGTTCAAAATCCTGCGAAACATTAGAATCGCAGCAGCTGCGTGCAAACAATAAGCGTCACAGCGAAATAATGTCTTCATTGGCGTCGTCATTATTTTCACCACCATCGTACCTCTATGCGAATTAAAATAAAAATTAAGATTTACATTATATGACGTTTTGCATTCATGCATTCAGGGCGTAAACACGCGATCCGACTGAAATACAAATACTGCCGGCTTGTCGAAGAGTTCGAATGCGCAGAACGCTGCTGCAGGACCTCGCAAATGTGTGCGAAGTGATTGTGATGGGAAGCTCAGAAGAGTGTGCGCGAGTTCCAGGCGGCACGACAACTCTTTGTTCTTTCTCATCGCGCGACGAAGAACCGTACGCTAAGAGATCCGCGGGCAGCGCAAACAATGGAATGTAAAACAAGCTTGCCGGCGAGTTTACATGTAATGCAATTTTAATCAAAGGACGCGCGAAACACCACGAGTTGGAGTGATTTTCATTGGGGCGTGAATTCAGTGGCTTCGAGAATCAACCCTTAAACTTGGCTTTGTTTGTTCAAGATCATCATGTCCCAATAATTATAATTGTAGTGATTGCTGTTTGAAATAATAATAATAATAATAATAATACAGGCTAGATGCGATCCAAAACTAAGTATACCTCTGCAAATTTGTCTTCATAGCAGTAGAGAAAAAATCATAATCTAACCGAGAGGACTTTAGGAAAAAAGATAACCAAATGAAAAAGACGAACTGCTTGATTTCACGTGTATCTTCGCATGCGTATGAGATATGTAGAAGAGTGGACTGCAGTCTCCGATCTGGTGCTCGCGAAGAGACCTCCCAAGTCGCACGATGCTCTGTGAGCTGAATCCTTGCCAAGGTGTATACATAAGGTCGTCGAGCATGTCAGCTGAAAATCAACAGCAGACGCCAAAGAAGCAACCCAAGAAAGAAATCCACAGGAAAATTGCTACTTATTAAATATAATTGGACATCAAAGCCATCGTTTAATTACGTGGCCATTTAAAGATGGCTTCTGATGCGCGCCTCGGCAGTCAATGAAAGATGGACGCCATTAAAATATCTATAAATTGCAGCCATGATTGATTCCTGATGATACCAACTGGTTCACTTCCCATGAAAGCCGCCACTGCCAGATTGATTTAATAACACCGGATTAGATCCTCGTTTGCTGACACCTCCAGCACATTACAGCCATTTGCAGTAAGTGAGGATTAAATGTTGTTTTGCTTTCATCGGAGCTCATTAATAATGAGCACGGAATGATTGTGTGCTATTAACCATTTACATTTGGCGACGGTGGCTGGTTTTCTGGGTTGGTAAAAGCTTGCAAGTTGGCGCTTCGATGCGCCGATGATAATGCATCCTCAAGCACACGGAGAGCATTCGCAACCTGTAATTAGAGACAATGAGAGGCGGTGCCATTCGCTGCCTTCCGATTATGCCCCCCTCGCAGGTACAACTACATTGCTCACACTCAGATGCTCATTACTACTTTAAATCTATTAATTTGTAATTTATGCAGACGCGGATCTAATAACTTTCCACTTCAACACGATTTGTATGGTGATTTAACGAGTTGCAGCAGGAAGAGGCAATAAACGAACACTTTGTTATCGTACACTAGCGTGATTTATCACTCTGAGCATTCAGGATGAATGGCATGTATGCAACCGAAAACTATGATTTATCGAGCGTGGAAATTGTTATTAATGATATTACGCCAGAATGACACTGGATTCTACATTTTAGGCATTCCATTTTGGATGGGTCAAGAAGCACGCGTACTGTGTGCTCAGCTCGATGGAGGTTCATGGTCGTTTCCTTCAGGTGCAATTAGCGAAGTGATTTTAACGATGCGTCCTCTGCTGCTGCACTTTGCAGCAGGGTTAATGAGACCCCCTTCCACTTGCAACATGCCTATCCAAGCAGAGGTTCAACAAGACTGCAAATTTCCTCACCAACAACCGAAAGCGTCTTGGGACACCTTGCAGACAACACATTTTATAATTGGTTTAATTCGAGCTTGCTGACTGGATACTTTGATAAAACACCTGCTCTTCTTCATCTACAATAGAAGCGCTGATATATTCCTCAGTTCCGGTTTGCGAGACAGCTTATAATCAGATCCATTTTCTTACTACTTGCTTTTTTGGTCCCAACCACGCCGCACTGGTTGGTGGTATCAGCGACCAACCGAAGAGAGAATATTTTAATAATATTAGTTTCTTTATGCTGAAGATTCCAAGCACACTTATATGTTGGTATCTTAAAGTATGCGATGATAAATCGGCGTACGTGTCGCGCATGTACAATAACCAAGGTGGCGGACGAAGAAGGGTCCTGGTCCTGGAAAGATTGCGACAGAGGCGGCTCTAGCAAAGATGGAGAGCTTTTAATGTACATATTAGAAGCTGTTAAAGTCCGCTTCTGATTGTGGCACATCAAGATGCAAAAAGTCTCGCGCTTTCGGCATTCGGGGCCAATTAAAATTACCTAAGTGGCCGATTGACCGTCCCACTTATTGTCGGTGTGCGCGAACCGTTCGTTAGCGAAGTTATTGGCGGCTGAATGCGTCCGCGGCCCGTCCGTTCGCGGCCTTTGTTGTGTCCACATTGCGTCGAAAATGAGAATCCAATTACACCGACGCTCCGAGGTGCATCCGCGGCGCATTTGCACTTTAATTCGCGCATTTCGGTGCACCGAAAACCAACTACGCGACTATGTGCCGCGCCGGCGGAATTAACATTCCAGTCGGTGCGCGCTGAAAAAGACAAGGTGGCTTCACCGCGCGTTCTGCTGTTAATTGCCATGAAAATTACATTTTTATGCCGTTTCTCAAAAGCCGTGGCGCACTTGTCGGCATGCACGCGACGGACGTGCGTAATGGACGCGGCTGGGCGACACCCAACTTGGTAGCGAAATCAATTAAATTCGAACCTAGTGGACATTTTCAGGCGCTCGCCAATGACCGACGGGAGCAAACAAGCAGCGCGAAGTAGGTGGAAAAAACTTGCGCGACTCGCACGGACACGTCGCGCGCGTTACAGTTCTTTCCACCTTTTTCGTGCACCAAGTGCAAGCACCCGGTGTCTGCAAGGCGGCGTGATACAAAGCGGTGCGGACTGTTTACCGCCTGCATGAGAATTGCTGCCAGAAAGACTTTTCTGAGCGAAGCGAGCAATTTCACGCGTTACACTCACAGATAAACACGTCCATGGAATCGTCCAAACATCTGCAACATAGATAGATGCTCATCTGCTGCTTAGAGAAATCAAACGCAAAAATTAACGACCATATGCACAGATAGACAAATCTGACTGGAGTAGCTGTACTCACCACACACGAAATACATTACTGCAGAACGTCAATAGATGATTTGTGACTCAATTTCGTTTGCTGCATTTGCGCCTCCTTGCATTTTTCAGCCGGGCGCGCAGTAAATTATGCGTATTGCAACAGATACCCCCGGGGTGTAACACGCCTTTATGGCTTTATTTAAAATCGCTCATCCTTCGATGCCGAACACTCTACATTGCACAATGAGTAAATAACTAAACGCAGCGAGGTGCATAATGCAAGCTTGTTGTATGGCGCGCACGAGGCATCTGTCCCTATTGGATCGGGCACTATGGCACTCAATAACCAATCACCTCACCCTCACGCACGTGAGACTAGAATGACTGAAGGGACATCAATAAGTAATAAATGTCGTACCCTATACACTTATGAGTCAAGCGGGCGGCCGTGTGTGCGAGATCATCGCAGCAGGATTGCAAAATGCGCGCCTTTCAATGCGATTCGTTTTCCGTTTGGTAAACTCACGGCTTGTTTATATCCGACAGCGGGTTGCATACAGAATTACAGCCGGAGGAAGAGTACCATGGAAAGACCCACACATGCGGTAACTCCGTGATATATGACCTAACAAGAACGCGTACTATAACTCTATTATGGAAATTTCTGCATCATCGGTATATAGAACGAATTAAAATTTTAAATTATTCCCATTGTGCTTTACTACGTGCGCTTCATGCCGAACGTCGACATTGCTCTCTAACTTATTGCAAACCGATACCGCACAGCAGAAGGTAGGTTTTCCAACAATAAACGATCAATGCCGCAGTAATTAACGCAAAGGCGAATCTATGATTTATGATGCATCACTGTGAACCAAGCCATGTTACAAACCTAACGATCCACCCATTAATATTTATAGCAAATTCCTGCGACGTTATTCACTTCAAATCAAGTCGCATGTAATTACCGCCAATAGACGTTGATAGCATGTTAAAATAATTGTTTTTTCCACTTCTTTGGTGTTGACTTGAATCCAGCAGATTTTTATGTATTTCTCCAGCATGTTGGTTTATTATACGATTTGTTTGTGCTCTTAACTCATGCGCTTTCGCTTCTCCGTAAGTCATTCCAGTCATGTCAAATAATGCGCGCGGCTAGCTAGCTGCTCGCTAATTGTTTCTCATAAATAAAATAACAATAAAAACGTTTTTAATGCATATATGATATCTTGTTGCGGGCAAGTCATAAATACAGACACAGTGTTACATCAGGCAGATCGTGAAATTAAAAAAATACTTCATCGCTGGGCTATTAATTAAGTCGGTACACAAGAGTAGTCTTCAAAACGTGAAGAATGCGAAAAATTTAATGACGAATTTATTATTCATGCCCGCCAATGGCTTTGGAAGTTTAAGTCTACCGATTTAAACTTTAAATGGAAACTTGAACTTCTCAGCGTGTGGCTTTAAGTTGCGGAGCTTAAGTTTGACGAAAATCTCTCGCAACTTGGGAAAAGTTGCAATTCGTATCGGCTACAGTGGCGCGCCGACGATTTATCGACGCAGCAAATATATTTTATTTCCATTCATTTTTCCTCGCCGCCGTCCGCTACGAAAGTATCGCATTTTCCAATGGAATTTATGCCGCCGCTATATTCATGCGTCCATTCATGCAGCTTGGGTTTTTTCCTCCGCCGCGTAGTTCCACTCCTTCAGGGGCGGCGCGCGATAGTTATGTGCTGCAATTGCCTAGTCTAACCGACAACAACAACGCAACAATGGTCCGTCGCGACGCTTGCTCCTTCCGCACTTCCACGCGCTGAATAATCCACACTCGAGTAAAACCCGCCGCCAACGCAACCCTGCGAGCATAAAGCTGCCACTTTAAACATTTCCCGACAAAAACGCTCGCGGCGATAGGCGCAGTGTAAATATGCGAATATTATGCGAATAACGAACGCATTATCAGATCCGACATACGGCTACACCCACCAAACCGGAAGAGGTTATTCTCATTAAATATTTACACAAATGTCATTTGCGCGTCGTAAAAATGCGATTTTCCAGCGTACATAACCGCTGGTGGATGTTTGTCTGCAAAATGGAAATTTCAAGATAGATGAATTATTTATCGGCGAATAGAGCGAATCAAAGATGATGTCATGTATCATCCTGATAACAACGAGAAATTGAATTCCAAATATAATATAGTCTACATATTGTGCCATTTTGCAATGGCAGCTAGGTGCAGGGGAGCGCGTGAAGATGGTTAAATTGTTCCGTTTCAGAATACAATTGCAGAGGGGCGACATTTCAAAAGGAGGGTGATAAATGCAAGCTATGAAAAATGTGAATCAGCAAAATTCATGGTTATTACACGTCCCGATGAACCCAAGACGACGAATATAATCACATGCTTGGTTGCCTACCAGAATATTGAAGAAGCTCAGTCAGCCATCCTTGCTAACAACAACAAACTGTCGAGTTTCCAAGAGTAACGCAAACTCTCCTTTTTTCATAGAGCAGATCGACAATAAAGTGGACGATTTTAGTGTTTAATTGCTCCATGTCAAAGTTTGGAGCCACCTTCACCCCAACTTCCGCATACTCACGACAATAGCGCTGAGTGATAAAGAAAGAAGATGCTAGATTAACGCGCCAGCGTAGATCGGCCACAACTGTTGGGGGGCGGTAAATACAGCATGTAATATACTCACGTCGAGCTATTGTTTGCCGGTTAATTACTAACTACCAATTCCGCACGCAGCCCCTGGACAATCGGGCGAGGGAGCGAACGTGTGACTTTATAGCTTGTACTGTCAATAAACAACTTATAACTTATAAACTTACGCTGCGCTCCAAATTTATGGCACTGCGGTTTGATTTTTACGCGCTACATGCGACCCGCCACCGCGTACAAACTCGGTAAACACTCACCTGCAACAAGAGAGAACAAAAAATAAATACAAAGTCAACACAAAAACCGAAATAAATTGTGATTTTCACTTTTATATACAAATAAATGCTTAAAGTATAAATACCGGTGGGATAATTTGAGTTATTCGGGTTTGTTTGCTCAACGCCCGAATTAAAATTTATAAATTTCATCCCCGGTGTCAGCGGTGAGCAAAAACCAAGCGAGATGAACGAATTGCCCGCAACCAGCCACCGACTGATATAGCATATATAACGCTGCGTAAACGATTATCTACGATGGGCCGTAAATATGAAGAGCAACACAGTGTATAAATTCACATTATGTTTATAACCAGCAAATGTAATCTGTCAATGGATAATTGAACTTATTGCCGATCAATATGGCGCGGCATTCGGGACGCAACGTGTGGCTGAAGTGAGAGAGATGCTGCGAGAGGACCAGAAGGACAATGGGGGGTCCTACTATATTGGCGCTCAATATGGATACAAGCAATTTCCACATTAACTATCTACAGGAAGTTGGGGAAACAACTGCGCTGCTAACAGCGGACACCAAAAACTGCTTTTCTCTAGATGAGACCCGTATGAGGCCAAGCTTTGAATATTTATTTGTTCAACGCCAGTTTGATGGGCATGAAATTGTGTTTACAATGTGCTTCATATGGATAGACATCAAGTACGTGGTAAAAAGCACAAAGATGGGAGGGTTGTTTAGGTAAAAAAGCTTGCAAATTTTAGAAAGTTCCATGGTTCCATCTAATCCACAACCAGATAAACGATCGTTTACAATGCGGTCTGCGAGCAAGTTCAGCGGTTTCTCTAGTTTCCTTAGCCAGGCACGAAATTTCCAAAATATCGCGCACGACTGCCACTGAGCCAGAGATACAAGCACCCCGCTGGAAGCGCTAAACATCGGTTTGAATAACTCACTCGTAGAAACCGCAATGTGAGTAACTGCAGGCTTAATAACGTTGGCAACATTACTCGTTGAATTGTATAATATACAACGAACGAACCAGCAATATAACACAAGAGCGCGCGCGGTGGAGGCGGCGGCCATGTGCGGGCTTCCACAATGAGCTCCACCCGCAAACGAACCAACGAGTTATTAGAGCGAGTGCTCGCGATACATCCCTGCGCAGTGTGCGCGGAACAATTCCTCATCCCTTTTACGGTTTTGCATATATCCACGACAAGCGCCGCGGAATGAGCCTACTATTTACGACGCACTCACAATCGGGCAATATCTCCAAGAAAAGCTCTTTCGGCCCCTCCAACCCTTGCCAAACTGTGCAAATGAATAACTGATGAATTCATCTCGGTGTGGCCAAAATTGTAATGTCGTAATCAAATATAATTGCATCTAATCTCTGAAGAATTTCCTCCGGACATTCCCGACCTGCGGATTATGAAGAAATATTCGTGTTTGCGCCTGCAACGTGCACATTATGTCTTGCACTGGTCCAGCGATTAACATGATTATACTTTTTAACACGTTTTAAAATGCATTTTACAGCGAGGCGTGTACACTCAGGCAACTATACCATCACACTCTCCATTTTCTCGAAGGGCAGACATTTTCGTGTTTTCGCCCCGCTTTTATCGCGGTGACGCGCAACGACGATAATGCAAGTAATAAGCGAGTGTATTGCGAGACCGAATTGCAAATTGCACGCCATTTTCCAACCACTTTACATACGGTTATAGAGCATTTTAGTATTATTATTACAGACGTCCGCACATCAAACGCGCACTGCGCGAAACTGATGCAAACCGCATAAGGGCACCTGCGATTAAATTACAGATTAAAACATTTTGTATCAATTTTTTTCAAAATTATCTATAACTTAAGCACTTGGTAATATTCAATACTTGCATTAGATGAAAAGCAAAGCGGTTGCAACGAAGCAAGTGAGAGGTTCGTGCGGTGTGAGAATAAATCCAAGCTGACGTTTTCTAACGAGCAAACGAAAAGAAAAACAACTTGACGGAATAAATCGTGCAGTGCCAAGGAAATAAATGCGGATTAAAACTCAATCGTAAACATAACCGGACACAGGCAAAAAGCACGTATTAGAGTGCAACTTAGTATAAATATTAAATAATTCTAAAACGCCTCGTGTATCATTCCTGCGGATCGTGCGTTTCCCGCAGTCCTTAATCTTCCCTCAGCGCATCAGCATCTCGCTGTGCGACTCTCTAGCGATGTCCGCTCGCAAATAAAAACGTTACCTTTATAACTCTATAACAATCTGCATATGCTTTATTTGCCTGGTGCCCCGGTCGCATTCTTCATTTCGTGCCCTTCGCCGCGCCGCACCGCGTTTTTGTTCTTGTCCTGTCTCGTGTAGGCATCGCTTATTTCTTATTTAGCCTGCACGCGAAGAGAGACGACGTTAGCGCACGTTAGCCAATAACTCGTGCAATTTTTTCGCCGCCGCCGCCGGCCGCGCAGTCCGAGCGCACGCCGCGAGCGGGCCCTCTGGGGGGAAGCAGAGAAAGAGCCGACGAAACTTGATTTAACTACGGCACCGTGTCGGTGTCGATAGAAGATTGTGAAATACAGGATTTGCACACGGCCACGAAGATAGTTTGCGCCAGCTTAGAGGTGCATATATTTTACAACTTAATAATGCAACAACTACAAGGCTTGCTCAGCGTGCGCTCTTCTCGATGGACGGACTACTCTTCACCAGGACATTAACTAGAAAAATTCTAGATGCAGCCAAACAGGCTGCGACGCTCTAAACAAACGAGAGTACTAGAAATCCAATTAACCCAACTCACCAGGGCCACTTCCCTGCTGCAACAAGTTTCAAACTGGAAGTTCCAATAATCAATACATCGGTTTGCAAAGGGAACCGATTATAAATTCCTCATCCGAATGTATTTCCAGATTAAGTAATAATGGATTTTATGAGCTCTTGTGCGAGACTTCTTAGCGTCGAAACAACCGGTTCCACCTTGCATGATGCATCTTGAGACCATCCTCCTCCTTATACGAGTATACAAATACCAGGGCATCTCTTGCACGCGAAAAGAGGTGGAGGCCACAATGCCACCAACATCAATGGCGAGAGGATAATTGTCGAGAACCGTTGCGAGTATAAAACAACTGCTATAGCAAAATTCAATTTTGGATGCTGGCAGAAATAAGAACCCATTAGGCTATTAAGCTAATTTCCCTAAATATACCACCATTTTAAAAGATGTTTTAAAGTACCAGGCAGAAGAGCGTAGCAATGGATTGCGTGCGATTTCCAGATGAATGCGTGTAATATCGCATCTTTCTGTGTCACGTACGATCCCACATCCCAATGTGTGCTTGCCTGGTGCTAGATATTGGTATTCTGGAGTCTCGCTCCTACTGCCGCAGCGCATATATGAAGAAATATATCATCACCGAACGCTTTATCATCATTTGCCAACGCCTGGAACTACATATACGTTATCCATGTGCGGCGCAATACGCGCGAACGCCCCCGATACACCCAATAAAGCTTTGTCTCTAGCGCCGGAACACACTCCCGGACGTACTCCACAATGCCGCGGGTGTACAACAGGCGTAGATGCGATGTGATAGTCCGGCAATATTTTTGAAGCAGCAAAAAATCCGATAGTTTAGTGTCGCAGTGACTAGTAAGGTAGCTGAATAGGCCTGCCGAAAAATGCTCCCCAACGCTAGAGAAGGAGGCACATATACATGCTCGTAGTGCACTTAAAAATAAATTCGTTCTGAAAGAATGGGGAAGAGGCCACAACCACCAAGACAGGTCTTGAATACTAAAACAGTACACATTACACACGTGTCGCCTCTATTGAGTTATTCTCTATC
Organism: Diploeciton nevermanni; assembly: GCA_027575565.1. Lineage (NCBI taxonomy): Eukaryota > Metazoa > Arthropoda > Insecta > Coleoptera > Staphylinidae > Diploeciton > Diploeciton nevermanni. Next base: position 2,735,357 of record JAODIE010000008.1, read on the forward strand.
AAGATGGTGCGGTGGAATGTGGCAAAAGTGTTTATGAAATTTTTGGCGGCCGTAGAATATTTCACAATGTGAGCATGCAAATACGCGCATTTGAATAAGTTATTCGAGAACCCGCTGGCAGACGAGAGGTCGATCCTTGTCGACCAGTGTAACAGCAATTGACATGTGACTCTGCGATTCATGGCTAGCCACAGCCGGTTTCCCTGCGGTTTCTTCACAATGCTTCATGTCGACATGAGTCGAACGGTATCGCGGCTGAGGTGAAAAATGCACCGCAGTCATGTAGGCTCCATGTCCGACGCCGGGGCACTTGGAAATCTTCATTTTGTGCATGCCGGGAAAGGTAACATTCAAATCAGGAAGCGTCAGTGCTTGGGAAAAACTTGACGGACCTTATAGACACCAGGAATGTCATAGAAAAAGCGCAGCTTGATTTTGATCGATATCGTGCGATGAAATGAGCAACAAGAGTGTGAAGACTGTTTCTCGGATACAGTCACAGGATGCATATCTAGATAGACACTAGACTGAGTCAAAACATTAAGACATCTGCATTCTTGGATTTTGATAGATTCTTACTGAGAATGGAACCTTCTGCAGCAAGATGCTAAGCCAAACGACAATAGTTTCACATGTGAGCAGCAGTATAAGACGCAACGACGGATATTCTCGAATTGTGAATAGAAAAAAAGAGGGCGGCGAGTGGTGAGGAGAAACGAGGAGCGCGCGCTCGTTGGAGGTGGTGGATATGTGTGTGCAGGTCCGTCGGAGAGCGCCGCACTGGTGGAAGCTTTATGGCGCATGGACTTATTTTTCCCGACCGAAACTAAATCAATACTCCTCGCTGGGCGCTTTCGGGTGGTTCCCTTCGCGGCTCGCGGAACGGCGGCGACAACGCGAAAAACGCGCGGAGAATCGTAAAAACTGGAAATTGGCACAATTGCCAAACATCACCAACCCCCCCAGTATGGAACCCATGCTGCCAGCCTGTATAGATGCCACATTCGAAATGAAATAACGCGCTGATAAGAGTATTCTACACGTTCGCTGATTAGAGAAATAAATAAACACGACCCGGATAAAATCTGATTGTGTTGGCAATCGAATTTGCATTAGTGTAATTAAGGGGCAAGCTTGGAATTTATGCCGCTGGATTTGTCAGTGGGTTGGGAGGGCAAACAACTGTCTCCGCTACGACCAGCATCGTTTACCTATAGAACCGAATTTTGAAAATCTCCTTAATAACGATCTACAAGCATTCGCACAACCGGCAGCAAGTTGTGGTTGGCTTCGCAGGAATACAATTGAAATTAAGAAATTCAAGATCAAATTGCAATTTATGGTAACCAGAAACTCCAAGCATAAATCACGAGGAATTATCGCCGAAATAAGTACATGCAGACTCAATTGTGATAAATTGACTGCTAAGGATATGAAGATTGAATTACAGCAAACAGTGCCACCATTGTGGTCGCAATGAACGAGTTACTCCTCGCAGCCAAGAATGACTAGACGCATAATTCATCATGTTTCGTTTCGATTCTGGAACTTGTGTTTGTTTGCATTGGGCTTTGGCTCGCATTAATCAGTAATCCTGCGGCAACAGCACAAAATAAAGTGGGCAAAATAAAGTGATGATGTAAACTGAAAGTCGGGTGTGCTTTTATGAATTTTATACGTTTATAAAAATCGCTTTTATGTGCGTTTCAAGCCCTTCAGAAGCCACACTTCGGCCTGAGTGTAACGGTATGGAATGGGCTCGTAAAAGCTCAGGAACCGGTTGTACCGCGCAGTGCGTTGAACGCACGGCATCGGGCAGGGAGGGTGCGGTGTGCGGTTGCCGAAAACGGCGGCGCGCAGGATCGACGCGGGCGCGATGCGCACGGCCATTTCGGCGCGCCGCCATGTTCGACGCCGCGTGCATCGCGTTTGCTCCTCGCCGCTAGAAATGGCACGGAAATCGCAGAATAATCAGAGAAAATTGTGAAATTCGCCGAATGTTGCTTATTTCGGATATATGTGTGCCAGTTGTGTGAACTTTGCGGGATGGAGATGGACGCGGATGGAGTGTAAATGCCATGATCTTCTTCAGCAGGAACAGTGACACGAAAGCACACGTCATACGTTCACATATCTATATTCGGTATAACCACGACTGTAACAAACTGATAGCATGTCCTTGAGGTACCAGAAATAGGTAGTAAATATAATCGTGCGACTATGTAAAAACAAAGCAGAAAAACGCGCCTGCCTGCATTAATGAAATTGCCGTTTATTACTTTAATAATATCATTAAAGGTAGACGATGTATTATATTAATTAAGTCATAAAATTATAATTAGATATCAACGCGTTTTTATTTTAGAATGGATGTTCCACTCAAGCTTCATGAGCGAGAAAAGCCAAGAGTATAATTATTTCGTTTAAAAACGACCAACAGGGGCCTCAAGGTGGTCGGGCGGGAATTAATTGCGGCTCCATTAAATTGTGTATCCTTAAATGTATGCTCCATACATCACAACTATATGAATTCTAAATATCAAACAGTAACCAATAGAAGCATTACGATTGTGATAGAGAAGTGACGTTATCAAATAATGTTGTCATAATGCGGTACTTGCTCGGTTTTATCTTGGTGTGTTGTACCAGCTTGTGAAACATTTGCATACCGTGTGTAGGTGTATATGTATGTGTAAGGAAGTAAGTGACAGATTCGCAAAGGTATTTTCATGGCGTTTTACAAATGGTTTTACAAATTTTTACAAAATTAGAGAAAGTTGTTGGACCTTTCTTCACCCTGAACCATTTATTGCCAGTGGAGGCTTTTAAGGCCCAATAAAAAACGCCAAATTAGAAAGTTCTTTTCTGGAATATTTTTTACCCAAATGCCATTTCTCCAAATATTTTTAATAATAGGGTTGTAAAACTGTAAAGAATGCCTCAGCTTTCACCCACTGAAAATAGCTTCAATAGCGTCAGTACTGATCAGTCATCCGTGCTGAATGTAGTTCATTAAAAAGCTTCTTCGAAATTAAAACAATTTTTTTTGATTATCTACGATGGAAGCATAGTGTTCAGTGTGTGGTGTATTGTGCGTTAACTACAATGATTGTGATATGCCCGCGGTATAAGCATGGCAAAAATCAGAATAATGGCATTATAATTATGTGATAAAGCTGTGCGATTAGAGGCGCCGCGAGCGCTTTTATCTAGCTCGTTCGTTATGCGCCGAACGAACGCGCACTGATGGGATATTAAATGAAAACGAAATTAAGAGCCAACTGAGTACGACGACCATACTAAAACGAGGTAATATATAAACAATCTTTCACAAACAAATGTGGAATTGATGGCATAGCGCCGAGCTTTCAATGCAAACGCGCACATGTGTATACATCATCATATATGGTGAAGTACTCGTGTTTTTTTGTACCATATAGACCCGAATTGAAGTGGTTGTCGAACGTTGCAATGCCATGTTCCATTACGATAGTGTAATCGAATTTCGGAGCGTATTTTCATAGAATACGCAATAAGCGAACGAAAGTTAAGCGTAGGATCAACTTCTAACTCAATTATTTCCCAGTAGGATTAGTGAGAATGAATCGATTTTGGCAGTAGATTAGAGGGGGAAAGTTGTTTTAATTTTTTGGCCAAGTTCGGCTTAATTTAACGCAATTGCTTTAGTGTAATAAAGAGTTATAAGTTGCGTATGATAGTCCGCCATGGCCGTGGTGCGTGCGCGCAGCGACGGCACGCCCGCCATCGCAGCGTCGCCGGCCCCGCAGGAGAGTGCAGCAGGCTAACCGGTCCCAGGCGCGACGTTGGCCTGCGCACTGCTGCTTCACCGACGGCCATTTCGCAGCTATAATATCAACCGTTTACACTTCATTCCGACGGCGTTTATAGGTAATTTTATACCGGCATAAAACGCCGACCCGACGCTCTCGTCCCGCATTTTTAAACTAACCTAACCCAAATTAGGATTGTCTATCAAGTCAATAAAAATAGAATACTGAATAAATTTCACTTTGATTTATTGCTCATGTGTCCTCTACGCACGCTTCCGCCAAATCGGTATATTAATTTACGAAATTAAATCTAATTAAAACGTGCGTCATCACAATACAAAATGTACATTACATAGGTATTACGCGTTTATAAATAATTATGATTAAAAATTGAATTCCTGCTAGCTGGACGATTTGATCTCCAACAACAAACATATCATTAGATGAATAATTTATTGCGTTTTAACTAATTTATAACTTTGCAACCGTGAAAATGAGCAGGCGGGCTGATCTTTTTTCGATGCTCATTACTCATTCATCATCATAGATGATATTATTGATTACACGCACGCATTGCTATTTAATAGGATAGTTGGTTGATATGACACGGAAAAGAGAAAGATTAATTGAAGCGGGCCATTTATATTCAATATTCAAACGCATGCGTGTCGTGATTTGAAAATAATTAATCGCTTAATTTGTTGGATCATGCACCATCTAATTTAATTAACTTGTTAATGAACAAGTAGATGCACAAATATTGAGGCTTGAAGATCTTCAGTAGTTAAAATAACGATTAAAATTATAACAAAATAATTCCGTGCCTGTTTACATTCGAATTAAATGCAAAAGGATGTCTGCCTCGCATGCGGTTTCGCCTGCAAGTTGCGCTGCATGGCACTGGCATGGATGGCGTGCTGTCGGATTCGCCGGGCTCCAACCGAAGGGCAATAAATAACGTCGCGCCAAACGTAAATCAACAAACGAGTTAATCACTTTTGCGTTCGAATGAAAATAATTACAAGGACGTGCATTTTTCCAACCGCATGTGCACGCTCGCTCTCAGATAACCGACATCTTGTTGCGGTGCAACACAATCCACACGTGCACGAGGACAAAAGAGAAGAGAGGCATAAATCACTTTACGTTGCAGGCGATGCTGCAACTTCAAATCGCGAATTGATTTCAATTGGCGATCTTTGTCGCGGATAATTACTATCACGACTGGTGTAGTCCCGGCATCGCGCCGTAATTAGCTCCATCAGATTGACCCTTGTCCACTAAGCATGCACATATTTAAAAATGCATTTTAATGTTAAACGGAATAATTAATAAATTTACGCGTGTTTCAAGGCTTCGCCCACTGTGAACCGTGTGCGTGTAGATGTAATTTTTATGCAATGGTGTCTGATCATCGGAGCATTTGGTGATGGTAATAATATACCGCGTGGATTTTGGTCCCGTGAAGATATCGTTGAGGCTAATTATCAACAATATTCACGATGATGCGCACGCTAATAACTTTATTTGCAGTGAAATTACTTAAATACCACGTTCGTCGGCAATTGGTTGAGACTCACGTCGCGCCACGTAACGTATTCGGAGGTATATCAAAGAAGGTGCCCCATTACGCTGCTCTGCTCGCACATATCGAAGGATGTGCTTGCTATCATTATTCAGCCGTTTCGCCATACCAGTGCGCTTTCATTACACCATGCACCGCATCGTATGAAGATATTAGGCTTAAACGTCGGGTCATGGAGGGAATATTGTATTAATTTCACGAATTAACAAAGTGGCAATTTACATTAAATTTAAAGATGATACTAGTAGGCTCGATGTGGCGACGATGCCATGGGAACAAAAGATCAACGCCATGATACGCTGCCGTCTTGCACATATCTTCCACCAATGCGAGCGAAATCTGCGGATCGCAGCCAACTACGCAGAACGGCCCATCCTCATTACTGATTTGCGTTTTCTCTAGATATCGGCGGAAATCTACGGAATCTCCTTGCTTTCCATTCTGCCGCTTGTTTGCATCGGGACTCAATCCGTTTGTTGTTGCCTTCATTTGTAGCTACACTGCGGTGGCGCATTCTTTCCCATTTCGCATTGCGTTTCTCATTATTTCCGTCGTTTTTTCCTCGGCTGCAAACCGTCGAAAAGAAGAACGAGTTCGAACAGTTGGAAAATGTAAAATGCTACTATAGTGCGCAACTGTTCTTGGCTGAGGCCATGCGACGTGGGGAAAGAGTTGGATTCGTTTGCGACTGTTGCGAAGCTCGTTAAGAGAGTCAGTCGGTGGCTACCCTGAGGAAGGTTTGCATAGAGCGCGTACCGGATCTGCATATCTGCATTTCCTTCATCAATCTTGCTAGAAACGCGTACTACTTGTAGCAGCACCGGGCGTACGCCGCGCATAAACCTTGCTGTACTTTGTCACTTAGTTATACAATACTCGACTCTCCGCAGAGAGGTAAAAATGCAATTCTCATACAAACATTCAGCCGGAATAAAGAAATGTGCTTCTTATGCTTAGTAAATGCGTTCTTAATGTTGGTTTGATGTTGATGGTGCTTTTTACTTAGCCATTCTACTTTCTGCGGCTAAGATGTGGCACATGTGTGATTCGTCATTGCTTTGCATGGCTTAAAGCGAAAAATACTTCCCCCATAAATTCTCCTTTTTTCCAAGACGTATTTGTGTTGTTTTGCCGGGGTTGAACGGAATAGTTTTTTAGTTAGCGGGTCTGCGAATATAAAAGCAATTCGTAAAGTAGACGCCGTAGTTTATTTCGTAGTCCCGAAGTTTTCTCCGCTTTCCACCGCTTTTTCTCGCCTGTCTACGATCCACGGCTTCTTTTACCGAGCCAGTACTAGCAATAAATAAACCCATGCTCATTGTACTCGCACTTTCTGCGCATTGAATGCACCCAGATCTGCATAGACTCGCTTCGTCTATGAAGACGAGTTTCCCTGGCCCGCCTCAGCCTATGGGCCATCATCGTACCCAACCCACACCCGTAGACTATTCATCCGAGTGCGCGAAGATCTAGATTACAGCAACCGACGCTGCTACCGATTCGCATTTACATACGTTCGCTATACTTTGCACCTCCACTCCACTCTTGCAACTTCTATGCAAGCTTAAGTAGACGAGGTGCATAGATTTACATTTCTTCATGCTGCACTTACTTCACTGGTAACTCGGAAGCGGTAGCTGCTCCAAGAGGATGAACCACTTCAATTAGCGAAAACCCTGGACATTTTGGTTGGTCGCATTTTTTATTGTGAAAGCTACATTGTGTGATTTTTTGCTCGAACCCTCTGTGGTATCTCGTGATTGGCCAGGGTGGCACGTTCGTTAGCCATCCAGACAATTAAAACAATCATAAGTCGATGTATAAAGCAGACAGCGTCAAGGCTTCGAAGAGGGAGTCACGCCAGGAATGAAGAGCATGTCTCTACAAGGCCCGTCCGTCGTTACTCCATTATTAATAATTTATGACGCGAACTGCTTTGCTTCCAGCACATGCCATGGCGGGGCATGTGAAGCCAATGGCGACGAGTTTTTTCCATGCATTTTTCCATCAGCCCAGAGAGCGCAATGGTAATCATATTAAAACTACTAAGAAGGTCTTTAAAACGAATCAGGGATGGAGTTGGAAGTTGGAATTGTAGGTTTTGCGCTAAATTTTTATTTGGAATTTTCCACCAATTGTCGACTTTGGGAGCGAGCGTGCAGGCGAATGGAATAGTTATGCGATTAGTTGGCGGGCAATAAATCCAAAGGATTTGTGGATTTTCTGCACGTCCTCGGCGAACAAGGCGAGCGTTTTGAATGTTGAACGTTCTCGGCTCCACATTGGTTATAATATGTTAGGTATAAAGTGCGAAAGCGGTATTTTGAGTAATACAATGAGGGTACGCCTGCCTCAGCTAGGGGTTTATACGCTCTGCTGCCAATGGCGCTAGGTGCAGAGGTATGAATTAAAGTGGGATTTAAAGGTCTAGAGACCAGAGTCCAAATTACGTTTACGTGTTCCATGCGGCAGTTCCACTGGCAAGTGGCACACACGCCAAGCGCTGAACAGCGTGTAATGCCGTCAGATTAGCACAATCCTGAATGCGCGCAATGAATATACGCCCGAGCGCAATATAGCCCTTGACACATTACTACCTCATTAGATTACAACTCGCCGGCCAAGCTCGCGATGGTGGTCGGACACCCACCCAGCGCGTGACGAGGTGCCCCAACTTCCTTCATCTCTGCGTGAAATCTTGAAACCCTCGCGCACCGTCGTCAAGCTCCTCTCAAGGCTACAGGTATTTTTGGCAATACATCATTGGTGCTTGTTTTATCTCGCGATACGCCTAACCAAGCCCCCGGCGAAGGTAATTTCTCATGCATGCCAGAATTTACATTCGAAATTATAAATTAAGCCCACTTGGGAATATGCACTTTTGCAGCATGTAAGTTTCAAGCACGAAATGAAGTGACCGCAGCCTCCAAGTGAGTAACGAAATATCTGTAATTACTTAATTCGTTATTGCGCGTCCGAAATTCCTCTCGCGTCGGTTATTTCGACATGGGCGAGGGGTTGCGCTGCGCGGGAAGAAAAAACAACGCGGCGAGCAATAGGCATGCAAATGTGGTGTTGCATTTGGTTGGCATGGCAACGAACTGCATGGCATAAATTAAGGTCCTCGTGCGTCTCCATGTATTACGTATTTATATTCGGTTCTGCAAGTTGGTGGATGTGTGTGTTGGAAGTCGAAGAGCGAACAACCAACACCAGCTGGGGCTAAAGCCAGCCCAGCGGTGCACTGCGGCTGTATATCATTTCGGGCTGTTGTTCACCGATGTTGCTTTTTTACCGTCCGGATAATATGATAAAAATAATGCTCAGCCGAGTTTCGCAAAGTTGGCGGTTTAAAAATTGGACCTTATAATTCGGAATCATTAATACGTACTAAAAAAATCTCCAGCAATGGAGAATGAGCCAATTATATGAGACAATACAATGGAAGAGTCCTCCATGGTCCTTCACTCTGCAACACTTCTTGTTCTTATTGCATCCGTGGATGCCATTTTCGGAACCGCAAAACTCTCGGAACTCTCGGTAAAAACACACTGGCAGCGCCAGCCTAAAGAAACACCAACTCCAAAAAGGGGGCAACACATTATGGCTCCCTCCTCATCACTGGCATTGAACAATAATAACGTGTGTCGGATGATGGCGAGAAGTGGCGCGACAACCGGAACAAAACAAATTAATTTCATGCAAGCACCCTTGCTCTCGGCAAACTTCCGAAATTGTGGTACACTGAACTAGATGAAGGACATGGTGTAATAGCATTTATGGATTCCACTTTAAAACCAATTAGACTACATATAGAGTCTGAAGGGCGACTAAATTAATTAAATGCAACTTCCACCAACCAAGGGAAAACACAGTGTGAATAAAAATTACTATCTAAACAATGATTTTAACATTTGGTGAAAAACCTAAGCCCTTGGTATAGGCCAAGTCCTTTGTATGCAGTCCACATTCATGCATAAGCAAAACGCGCAAGAAGCCAAGTGAAGCGAATAAAGACGTTCCGAAGGCATCCCGCAAACGAATATGTTATGCATGTGCATAAAATAAAATCGCCAGTTCGTTGGCGAGAAGAGACCGAGACAAAGTCGTTGCGAACCAACAGAAGTCGGCTTCGGAATCAGTGTAGTGTAGGTTGTACGGTTTCCGATCAAAGCGAGTTATATTTTACTTATCCCAGATTTCCTGCTGCTCCCCCCCCCCGACATTGACACGTTGCTTATCCCACGTCTCCTTTCTCCAGCCACCTCACATTTGCCTCGTGGTGCGTTCAGCCAATTGCAACAAAACTCGAGAAGCTAAAGAAAGCAAATTTAGAATTGCAAAGAATTCGATTCAATCGTAATCTGGAAAGACTAATTAAAGACAAAACACACATAATCATTCTATAAGACCATTTACTCGTCTTCGACCTCATTGTTGCCGACTCTTTCTAGCGGATGCTATTGTGGTATGCCAAAAGCGCAGTTTGAGCTCAGCGGCGATGGCCTTTTACGCTCGACCTGGCCTGAGGCTGGCATCTCTTAGTAGGTACCTTCTAGTCTTCGATTCGCGAGCGTAATTGGAGTTAGAGATGGACGAGCATCGATAAACGCATGGTGCGCTTCGTACCGTTCGAATGTTAAACGATGGGAAATCGTCGTTGGAGCGGCCACGACGTCAGTATCGCATTTAACAAAATTGTCGTTTCGCGATCGACATTGCGTTGTGACGCAATCGACGACGCGTTGCGAGACGGTCTCAGAGGGGCGTTGGGCCTGAATGAAGACAACCCGGCTGAAATTCGCATTTGGCGATTGCCGCAATGATTAAATTGTATCCACACATCATAGAGCGCGTACGGAGGGGCGCTGACAGGTGACAGCTTGCACGAGCACACCAGCGACGTGGCATGTCCGCAGGAAACGCGCGTCCTTGCTTAGTTGTTCCCCGTGACAACCTAAACTGGTCACCGAGCAAGAATTTCGAATTTCACCAAGTGACGGTGGTCGTTTATCTTAGGCATGTGTCACATGAATGAACATGGGGTGACACGGTTGCTTTCAGCCGCGAAGAAAACAGGAATTCAAGAGTTTATTAAAGATACTATTTGATACAGTAAATTAATTGTATGGTCCTTCTTTAAAACGCTTTGTGTACTGATGGTACTGATTTTCAGCAGTGGCCAGGAATTATACTACTCCCACAAAACGAAGCATGTTACATTATTATGATTTATGGCAGAGTATGAAGGTACCACTCAAACAAAGACCTAGCGGAGAATTATGTAAAACGTAACGAAACTGTATGATCGCACGCACCCGAAGCCACGCGATCGTATTCACCCTGGAAATGCAAAAATAAAAGAATGCGAGTAAAGATAGTGCTACTACAGGCGCGTCGGAAAGTTTAAGATCTAGGACCTTTCTTTGGAACTTTCTCTTCGTCCCCCAGTCGCGGGCCTTTTCTCTCGACTGGCGCGGTTTCGCTCAGGTTTCAGCCCAACGTAGCCTCCTCCCGGTGAAATTATGTACGAGGCATTGGGAGCAATATATCTCCGGCGCGGGACGTGCCAGACAGGGTTTCGGATGGGCGGCTGTGTGAGTGCGGGCGAAAGGAAGCGCGCCCAGCCTTGGGAGAACCTGAGGCGGTGGCGAGATGTGAGCGCGCGCGCCGCCTCTAGAGCTGCTGAAGAAGCGAGAAATGAAAGAGAACCCTGAATTCCCGAGGCGATCGTCGACGCGAATGAGACACTTGCCATGCCGATATCGTCATTTGCCATAGGTACGAATAAAACATATAGTGTGTTGTCATTCATGCACGTATAAATCTCACCCGGGACGTGTGAGAGGTTAAAATTCCTCCAGACTGCGGAGACGATGCAATCAAAAACGTACCTGAAACAGAAAGAAATGCAATTCAGGTTGGAAGCAAACCACGTTCTAACATTTGCATAGATAAATCCCCGAATTAAACTCGATGCCATGGCGTTTGTTAACGGCAGCGCAAACAGATAATACGTTAAACAACAGTGAGACTAAGACGGTTTATTTAAGCGGCGGCTTATGGCGTCGGGCGGGCCCGTACGTGGTCTGATTCAATTCCCACTTGGATTCTAGATCAAGTCACAGGGTGGCGGCGCAACGATGGCATTGTGTGCCGGGGTGCGCCCGAAGCGATGCACCTAAATTATCGAAAGTTCGCACTGACAATTTGCAAATACAGATAATGTACAATGCACGGAAAACTATAGCCATATGGCAGTCGAAGAGCAATCAAGCATGGCAATTAAAAATAGCAAATAAATTAATGAGGGTGTGAGGTTAAATTATAAAAGGATAATTAGTTATGCAAGAAAGGGTTGTTTGGCATTCAGCTTCTTTACCCTATAATGGCGTTGATATAAATCAGGCCGCCGCCATAAGTCCAATTCGAAGCGGAATAGCAACACGGAATGAATAGCGCGCGAGGGATTGAGGGCTTGAAAGTAGAAGGAAAGTAGAAAGAACGGATGCAGAACATCTGGGGACTGTTGTCTAGACGCACTAAAAAGAAAACGCATTCTCGCGCATTAGATTACTACTCAATTCCCGGTAACTCATTGCGATGTTGGAAGCTAATTTGCATTAAATTGCCCCGCGAGAAGGCGATACATGTGGTTGGAAAAACAATGTGATTGATTCCGAAAGTTGCGCATATTTTATTTGCTCCCCGCGCAGTGTGTTAGCAATAAATTGAGCGTATTTAAGTATGGCAGGAAGAAAAGTGGAAAAACTTTCGTTATAAACTTGCAGGTCCGCGGGCGGAAGCTGCCTTCGCAACGCCACCGCCATAAGTCAGCAAACGTCACGACGAAAATTCATTTTCATATAATGCCCGTGCCTGCTAATTTAGTACTTGGTTTAAATTTCGAATTAGCGTCGTCTCGCCCCCCAAGTAAGGCACGCCGCCGCCTTCAAGGGGCGTTGCTGAATGGAGTAATGCGTTTATAACTTTTGTTTTAGGCACCATTCTTGGATGGCGAATGCATTTCTTGTATCCAAAGTGGTGATCTTAAAAGGGGGCTTGCATACACAATAAGAAAAGGGGTCAGGACACAATAATTTAAGCAAATGGATATACTCCACTAAGGAAGCCACTAACTAAAGGAAAAACATAATTGAAGTGTAATTAGTAATGTAGCAAGTTTCAAGAAAAAATCTAGCGGTGTTTTCAAAATTTCTAAATTGGTCAACGATTCGATTACAGCAAGCGAAGGATGGACGCTTACTTAATGACGCCGCTTTGTCCGATGATGAAATGATAGCTTAGTGCTAGAAGTGCAGTCACAGGTAAAAAATGACGTTAGGATTCGCGGAACGATTAGACAGTCGTTTAATTAATCTCCGATGGTTTGCCACGGTCTGAGGCATCTTGTGATCGCACGTCCTGCGCACACGTCTGGTATGCGTATCTCGGTTAGCGCTGCAAACGCCTCGCAGGTACGACGTTTAATTACAGTTTTGTTGTTTGCCACCGGAACAATTAAACAACGCGCATTGTGCTGACTAAATGGTGGGCTTCCGTGTTACTTGTGTAATGCGTAGACCAGTTAGATCTAAATGAAAATATTAAAAAATCCAAGAAACCATCATTCAGTGATCAAATGAAGATCTCACGTCTTGTGGTTTCGCATAGCAATCCAGTTTATCCACAAGATTTATGTACAATTGTAGAACACTAAAACGATGTCCGCAAGTTCGAAACGATATCAATGCACAAACAAATTGTGAGCACCCTAGGCAGAAATACTATTAGTTTTGCTAATAAAACCATGCGAGGAAGAAAGGCAAAGTGAGAAGGATATCCATCGGCGGAGAATGTGAGGCGAGGGCAGCGTGGATAGCATTTGACGGTCTTTAATGAAGTCGACATGGAGCATGAAATACAGGTTGAACAACTTCGACGCCATTACTCATCTTTTATTTTGATTTCGTTTTTCTTTGCCGTCGTCTCCGAGCGCGTTCTTCATCTCGCTTCACCTCGAGATGCACGAGCTGCACTTTACTAAATTTGAATCAAAAACAGAAGGTTCTAGAACAATATGGACTTGAAGGAGTGAAACTAAGGTGGAAGATGTAACCTAAAATAAAAGGAATTGGCTCATATTGCGAGAGATTTTTTTAGTTTTCATAGGATTTATGAAAGCTCCATCGGTACAAGATAAACGCAACACTGAACAACTTCATATCTCTTCCCCGAAGAGAATTCCTCTCCAAGAGCGCAATGTGTAAATCGAAGCATAAGTTGCATGCTGATAGAAATATGAAGCACACTCCATCCAGCGAGACAACTTGGTCTTGGGAATAATTAAGATTTAGTTCCGAGCTTTCCAAGACATCTGCACCATGCAGAAGCAAAACAATAGTGGCAAAAAGAGGCACGCGCTCAGGAATCTCCATCACGGTCTTTGGGGGAAAAAATTATGCATGTAAAAATCAAAGGACGACATGCCAGTTCGTCGCGGATCGTTCTTTGCTTGACATGTCTCTTCTGGCGTTGCATTTTTCTCCCGATATTTTCCGCACTGTCCAAGCACTTCTGGGAAGCGTCGCTACATAGGCGTTCATTTTGAGCACAGTTTCGAGTTATTCGAGCCGGCCGGCAAGAAATAATAAGAATGCAATGTCGGCTTCGATAGCACAAGAATGAAGAAATGGTGGAATGAAGCGCGGACGGACGTGTACGTTCCATCTTCAAACGCGCTGGTATCCTTTTAATGCACGCGCGCGGCACGCATTGAATAAGTTATCAAAGAATAGATGTGCAGAGAAAGAAGTGCCATTGACTATTTTTTGCCGCCGCGCTCGGCTACCGATCTATTGCAAGCGCGAGGGTTTTTAGCACGGGTGAGGCATGCAATTTTCGAATGATTGTTCGCGGCTTTCAATTTCCCTTCTGAATATAGCCGGCTATTACCATTAGCTCGTGCTAATGTCAGTGCGTTTGGCGAAAAATGGAAATTCGAAAGCACTCTGTGCATGATCATGTCTTGTGCATGCACCTAGTCGCGCGGCAGAAGTGGCATTCTAGCGAAAAGTCGCGACGCTTCACGGGTGGTCAGGCTAATTAAGATTCAGAGCTGATTACGATTGCGTCTTGCTAACGGTAAGGTACTCGCGGCAGTCGTGTACCCGAAGGACCATTAACACTAACACGCTGCGAAATTCGATCGTGGTCACTGCTACCAAGAAGAAGGCGCCCTCCGAAAGAGAAGAAACGCATCACACAACAAAGCAGCTTGAGCAATTTCTTCCCAGTACTGGCCATACAAATGAGGTGCAAAAGGAGGCATTTCCCGCACTCCTTTTGTATAAATCTAAATAAACATTCTCTCAGCCACACAAGCATTTTTTTAACTGGCTGCTGTCGACATTTAGGAAAAACTGCATAATTCCTACTGCAGGTTGGAGGCATGATGGATGACTGTCATTGTCGCTTGTGAGAAATTGAAAGAACTGCAATCACGCTCTGGTCGACATTTTCATGCGCGCATCACAATTGCAACCTTTTGCATTTGCCACTATGCACCAAATTTAGCTAGGTATGTCATGGAGAGTGTTTACTTCAACCCGATGCATGTTATCACATTTCTGAAGCATTGTGCATTTCATTTGCGCAACGTGCTCGTAGAGCGCGTCGTAATGTCAAATAAAGAGCACTTAGCGCGAGTCCGAAACAAACGCGCATATGGAATTAAAGCACGGCGGAACGTGCCCTTTCAGCATGCAATCAATTTTAACACGCTTCGGGTGTTGTACCTTTGACGATTCGAAAACGTTGTCAACTTTGCGCCACGTTACAATGAATTACAATGTCGAGCATCTTATTTTTAACTCTGGTTTAATTTTAAATCTCCGCATAGTGCGCAACTGAAATTACCGAACATCCTTGAAAGAGTTGTGGCGGCCCGAAGAAAGCAGTGCCTGAACGTAAACAAACGTGATGATGGCTTGCATTATATTTATAGTCTGCTTCTTTGTTTCTAATGTAAAAGACACCCGAAATAAATGAACTAGACTAAGAATAATGCGTGAAACTTGCAAGCGGATGATAAGGCAAAGTGGAAAATTGGATTCACTGATAGAAAACTCCCCCAAAGAGGATAGAAAAAAAAAAACACGACGGAATTGAATTCGGGCTTATTTAATCAAGCCAATGGCATTGCTAACTAAAACTAATCCCATCTGAGAATCTCCTCAGCTTGCGGATGCGCCTTGCTCTCAGCTCTCTCTCCTCGGCCTGCAACTATCCTTGCCACGGCAGCATAATCTAAGATCTTTTAAATTATTACCCCCGCGCGATGGCACTATTTCTATTGGCATCACAGCTGGTATTGGCACAACATAAGAAAAACCTTTGTTCCAACATCCTGGATGTGCTAGCTAGGACGGTGGTAGCAAGTGCGGAATTCACTTGATTTCCAAGGTAAATTAAAGTGCCGGGATGATTAAAGCACGCGTGCTGCCCCAGGACGCGTAGTATATTCATGTGATGTACGAGCATCAGGAATACGTAATACCAGTGTACCTATCGTGCGCACAGACAGTGGATTAGTTAGTATCGCTAGTGTCGGCGAGTGTGTAATTCTAATATTCATAATCACGTTATACACGTTTCGCGCACGGTGGAGTAATAATAAACGCGGAGCGAGCAACAAATAAAGTCGGGGCGGCGGCGAGATGGCTGCAATGCCGGAGCAACTAGAACAATGCTGGGAGAGGAGGTATGGATGCCGCGGTGGTGGTTTTGCGAAACGGATGAGAAATTGCCAGCCGCCGACCGCAGCCATAATTTTCGGCCCGGCGCTAACACCTAAATATATCGCCGAAGCACAGCCGGCAGCTCTGAACATGCACGAAATCAAATTAAAAATTACAAATCAACAGCAAAAATGATGCAGCCGGCGTATTGGCGTTGTGGCGTGCTTGGCATCTATAAATCCCCATCTAATATTTGATATATTTCGCAGCTATTCAATTGTACGAATTCTTCAAGTTCCACGCATATCGTAATATGTTGCTGATGTATTAAGTTGTTTGTTGCGAGAGCTGCTTGATATACCAATATTTCCAACTCATTCCGCTCTCTTCCGCTTGTTGTCTCCCTACTTAATGGTGCACACGCAGGGAAGTTATTTGTGTACATGGTACGTCTCACAAGTTCTACATTTTCTTTGCTGGCTAGCACAAGTAGATGAACATGCCCGTACGTGCCCTCCTGCTAGCTGGCCAGGCAGACAGCCATATGCATGTTGTACGAATGTAAGTAAGCGATGTTTGTTAGACACAAGATGTTTATATTAGGATAAAGAGACTACCGCATGTACGGCAATATTAAAACGCAATCACTTCGATTTTATTGGGAGAGAAAAATGTGTTGTGTAGAATAATCATGGCTGCGTTTAGGGCTGTGCCAAAATGCGACGCGCCCGGGTTGAGGGCGCCTGCCGTGACAGATTAGGCGCTAGCCCCTCCCGTGATTCATGCTGATTTATGAGCAAAAACATGGAAACCCTTAGTAAGACCGGCCTACATCCCCACTGCACTAAATTGTACCTTTCCCAACATTCTACCGACTTTCTATAAGGATGCTTTCACATTCTGTTTAATGCAGAATTAAATCGGTAAGATTTTTATCTGGTTGTCAATAAAATTAACTAAATGCCACTTCGTAATTATCCGAATGAAACATAAACGTCGAGTTTATTAGCTGGTGGTGTTGTAAAATTGCATTTTATTGCGATGTCTGGCAGCTCATTTTTGCCAGCATCAGCTGTAGTCACTGCCCGCATTGAAAGCTCCCAAATGCGAGCTTTCGTGCTTTGCGTTTTGATTGCTAGAGGGCGTCGAGTGTGGAATGCGTATAGTACTCGCTGATAGCTTTGGATGGCGCTTTCATCGGCAGCGCAGCGTGCCAGTTGACGTCGTAAAATTCACGGACGGAGAGCGCGTGGTGCACGACACCGTGAAAGCTTTGCCTGGCTGGTGGAATAAAGACTCCGAACTACTGCTGCTTACTTCGTACTGCACTTATTTACATTTTAATACCATTGAATTCGTTTAATTTTTAACTAGCACACTTAATAAATTTCGTTGCAAGACTTGATGGGACGTATACAACAATGTTTATAAGGTGTAAAGTGTGCAATAAATTTTAGCAATCAACGGAAGCGATATTTCTTGACATAAGCAACTGAAGATAGACTTTGACGCTAAGGAATCAGCTTGAGAATATTTTCTTGGACGCATAACGAGTTTTCGCATAATTAATTTCCTTTTTATTTTCATTGCTAAAGGGCACACTGGGCGTGAGCTGCACCACCACCAAGTTGCATATTATCCCTGTCGAGCATTCATGTTATTATAATAATAACATGTAACCGTGATAAGGCCGCAGATTACACATTTATTGCTGCCGCAACACCAAAAAAACGATGTGCAAATTACCAAATACACCGGGTAGCGCAGAAAATTCCAACGCAAATAAATATTTATCACAGCAGCCATATGCTTTGATATTTGGCCCACAATTGGCTTGTATGGTATGCGGTGGAACACATGATGTGTTGAGTTACTGGTATAATGATCGATTGCCCTCCGCCGACGAGCGGACGATGAGCTTCGGGATGCATTTTCGAACGGCTTACCGCTGAGCCGGTAAGTTCATGACCGGGTGGTCTCATCATTAGATATAATTTACAGAGGTCTCTTCTAAATATTTTAACAAAATCAAGCCTTTCCAATTTCTCTCCCGATCTGAGCGAAAACTGGCAACGTGTGAATAATACATCCGAAATAGATTTATGATGTGCATGATAAATCAACCGGGGCCAGTGTTCCATTTGTCAGGTGTGTGTTTTTCGTTGGCGGGTGATGTATTTTTATTGTGGCGGAGGGGTTGGCAGTGCCGTCCCGGCGACATGACCAGCCGCTGACTTCTGACCAGAGACCGGTGACGAGTGGCCCTCCACCAGGATGCAATGTTGACTGTGGACGACATCAACGACTGCTCTTCTATAAATAGTTATAATTAAATCTAGTCATTTTCCTTGCTGAGTCGCCATCGTGGCAAGTTTTTCCTGCCCTTATGCGTGTTTATTTGCATTTCTTTGATGTTGCACGTCGATTTCATTAAGATTTTTTCATGAGACGCTTGATATCACATTGTTGCGCAAAGCTTTGTTTCGCTAATGGTCAACGGAATCGACGGAATGAGGAGAAAAAGCGTCGTTCCCAACCAAGCACAGCCTAATAGTTTTCTAAGCGATGGCGAATAATAAAAGTTTATTAGGCATTTTGCATATGTAAGCATATGGAATGAGAATGCAAGAAGACTAGAAATGCCATTCTGCGAATGCGTTTCTTTTATTTTCTCGAGGTTTGCAAGCTTTCTTTGCGCCATGCTGGTTGAGTTTTTTCGCGCCATGCTAGATGGACTCGCATCGTGGAAAGACGCACTTAACTGTGCTAATTGACATTTTTATGCAAATCCAACGACGCTATTTCAATTTGAAGGAAAACAAAAAATTGCATCCCAGCGCATTCTTGGCGTGCTTTAATTAATGGCATGTTTGCATGCCGGTAAAAACAAATAAACACAGTTGAAAACGTATGAAATAAATATCATCGAGAGTTTTAAGGTGCCAAATGCTGGCGCGCTACGACAATGAGCTTCCTGGTGTAGTAACAAAATCGACAGGTGTCTAATAAAAGCTCCGTCGAGCATGCTCATACTCATGCGAAGCGGACGAGAATGCCGCATAAACCAGCGCGTTACGGAGTCAATATACACTGATATCAAGTCCCGAACGAGGGCTTAGTACCAAGCTGGGAAGCGATTCAGACATCGCTGAGAAGGAGAGAACGGATATTGCAATTTCAATTTAA
The DNA here is from genome assembly GCA_027575565.1 of Diploeciton nevermanni. Classification (NCBI taxonomy): domain Eukaryota; kingdom Metazoa; phylum Arthropoda; class Insecta; order Coleoptera; family Staphylinidae; genus Diploeciton; species Diploeciton nevermanni. The sequence continues at coordinate 2,754,658 of JAODIE010000008.1, forward strand.
TACCTGCACTTGAGCTTCCATGAAAATCATCTAATTCTTAATATTCGCATTAAGAATCTGGTTTGCTCTTGTTTGGCTTGTGATTTTGCAAGTCCTAACAAGAATGGGACGCGCGGAAGGTAATGTTTCTGCAGCTCATAATTCTCCCTAATTCACACTGGCTGTTACAATATAACCTCAAACTAAATATTGAAATTATATCTTATCGGCTCAGACAGACAGACAGACAGACAGACAGCAAATGAAAGGTATACTTATAACAATAATAAAGAGCAACATCGTAATAAAGCAGCTAATCTAATTATATACAAAGGTATAAAAACGTCCACTAATGTGCTCTAATGGCCCCTAAATATCGCACACTCTTGGGAGACAACAATGTATCATTTTCACCATCGTACCTCTACCGTGAGCTTTGTACTTTTTCTATGCATTAGCGCAAACATTTCGTGAAGCGCACGCATTTTCAGCAGGCTGTGAAGGAAACTCCCCGAAAACGCATTCGCTATGGAGCGTGCATCTTCTCAGTAAGCAAAACAACATTTAAATCATTTTAAGTGTTCATCATGCGTATTTATCATGATAAATTAATCGACCTTTTGCACCTACTGCTCTCGAAACAATTGATTTCCAACTTGCTGCGGCACTGGGGTTTTCGGTAAAAGATTAGGGAAAAAAGGGGAACAGCTTCCCATCGCCGTGGATACGCGCGTTTTGTTCCTATTCGTACTTTTGTTCGTGTGCAGGCCCGGCGAGCGATGGCGAAAACAAAGTGATTTATTAGGTTCAACATTTACCAACACAGACGATGTACAGAGGCACACACGGACACATTATATCACAGGCTGGTGGTGAGTGCCGCCTGTGTGAAATGAACGAAATGCAGCGTCCGACCATTGCGACGAAATAATGCAATACGGGGATTATACACCGTTTTCCTGCGTGTCTCGGTGGTTGATCAATTCGCGCTAACACTTTTCAAGCCTCCCATGGAAGCATGCGCGAATTCAAATTCACATTTAATTATAGCAATTAGCGACCATACTGATAAATATAATACTTGCAGGCGCTGAGAATATCGACCGTACATTGATCCCACCCAGCGGCGTTCAATCAAGAATCTCAATTGATAACATCAGCTGTTCGCGTGCAATTTCGGCGTGGCTTTTTGGCATCATGGGCAAAAATCTGGTTTGTTTAGCCTCAAGTTCCACCAGCCGACATCAACCTTTACTATGGCAAATCGGAATTAATTAGAATTAGTCCCAAACACAACACTGACCGCATTTATTGAAAACCAACCCCCAACGCGGAGATGCTGTTACACCGTATGGCTGGAATTCCATTTTCCCGATCAATACGTATTAATCCTGAGGTAATTAATACTATCCTCGACCGACGACGGTCTAGGTCTACTCTTGAGTCGACCCCCCCCCCTTCCAACACCGCTATATTAGACAAAATTACACAGGGAGCATAAACAAATTCAGTGAGATGCAATTTATTTCCAATTTAGTACAATAATCTAGAATCGTGCAATTCGTAGAGCAACAGACCGGAAATTCTTAACTAATAAGAGGTAATTAATCTAAATTTACAGCATTGTAATTATACCAAACCACACACAGTGAACAATTGTTTATACCTTGATCTATCAATATTTATTGGTGCAGATATTTACATATATATGTTCTATGCTTCGAATGTTGTAGGAGAAGGTCATCACGGTAAATTACCGTTAGGTTTTTTTTGTGTTGACACCCGTGACAATTATAATAACCGCTTTACTGTTAATGCACAGGTAAATCAGTGGTACATCCATTCACAAAACAATTTCAGCAAGGTCATTTTTACAAATTTTCATCATTTTTTTAGAAAGACACCCATGTTGTTCACTCTTCGTTTACAGTTGTATACCGAACGCAGTAAAGAAGCAATAAAACGTGATCAATTTCGACACGCAGTGATTTCCACGCCGTAAACGCTTCCAAAATGATATTAATGAAAATTGAGTGCTTGCCAGCGACAAGTGAAAACGAACTTACAGCTTGCAACTACGACGAAGGGGAACAACTAAAGATGCAAACCTGCCAAACGACAGCAGAATTGTGCCATAAATTTCAAGTAATTTAAGATAGAAAAAACATCTTTCCAACTGTGTCTTCCCAGCCGATCGAAGCTCTATTTGTGACTAAAATATAACGTGTAGTAATGGAATATTTTCCTTCGCGATGGAGTATAACGCTACCGGACATTCGGGGTTGCCGCTTGTAAGCTTGCTCTGAGTAGCTGCATCGTTCAACGCGCTGGACGGCCATTAACTCGTCCCTGATTCCCTATCTCGCTCCAACCTGCGCGATGCCAAAGGGCACGATCAGAACCTAAACCACACTTCATAGAAGCAGCCGACGATGTTGGGCGCACGCGAAAAACGAGGACGGAGTGATAGAAGAGTGACGGAATGTGATGATGGGATCATGGCGTGTCGGGCCGGTATAACCAACCCCCAAAAATAGATCGTCGAGGCTTTGAAGCAATATGCAATAATGACTTAATTACATTGGAAGATTGGAAGACTGGAGCAGTGGGAGCTAGCGTTGAGATCCCATCACTAGCTCCTCTACTAGGAATGAGTTTTGTAGGCTTTTAGCGACATTTTTGGATGGAAATTTGTTTCGCAATTGTTAAATTTTTGGCCGGAGTGTCGGGCAGAAAAGTTTCGCGAAACGCGCACCTCGTGGGTTTGAGGAAAGCCGGGAGTCTCCATTACCAGGCCAGGAGCGGTGACAGGCAATGCATCACACGGTCCGCTTGAGTCGCACGCCGCCGTTTGTGTTCGCCACCGCCTATTCGCGTGCACAGACCCGTAGTACACAAGCCGCCAATGCCGGATGACGGCATGTTCCTGTAAAACTGAAACCGCGAATATCAACAAAACCAGTACCGGCCGTAACCCAGAAAAAAGCGCATATTCGCCGAAAGCAATCTATGGCAGAGATTAGGCCGAAAACCCAAGACTCATTTCGACCAAACAACCAACGCTAGATATTGCTGCTGGACTTGTGAGACGATGTCCGTATGACTCCTGAAGCAGATAGTTGCGCGGATAAGTGAGAGGCGAAGATGGGACAAACGGAACTCGGTGGAAATTTACGACCTCGCAGTTGCCTGTGCAAGCCGCTATAGAATCGGGAATATCCTTGCACTCTTAAATACACAGAACCCGGTGCGCCCCAGCGTCCTTGGTACACTTTGGTGCGATGATGAATTTCGGTCAACTTGACTTTATCACTTTTCCACCGTGCCTCCGAACGCCGCTAAACGCCATGCTATCTTTGCGCCCTGAGGCATATTTCGCAAATCTAATATTTGAACGAACCAACGAATATTAATAGCGGTTAATGGCCACGTAGGTGTAACATAATAAAACTAACTACCAGGATGCACTATCTGCCTCCCGCCTGCAATGTTTGTTTAAATGAAATGGCGCCATACTTCATGCTACGCACGCTATTCAAACCGACGGTGGAAGCACGAATCTCGTTACTGTTTACAATCTTTGCGGGCATACGATCTTCAGGACCATAATAAATCTGATGTATTGTAATGGTTTAATGCGGAGGCTCGATACTTGAAAGGTTGTCGAATGACCTTGTTTCACTCGTGTTTGATGTTTGGTATAATCGGTATGCGCTTAGTCTTACTGTCTGTAGTAGTTGTTTTCTATCTGACTATATCATCTGAGACATGCCGCCACATGATGAGGCGAACGAACCCACCGGAGAGCAGCGGCATACAGCCAAGCGCATCGGTATTATAATTATGGAGGCTCCGTCGATCAACTCTACCAAACTCTCAAGATCTTGCACATCCAATCCGCCTTGGTCTGTGTTTCTTTTTCTTGGCGCACTCGAAGTGGCGAAATTATCAATTTACCCGCCAATTGCAGCCAAAATTACCTCCGAATAGAATTTCGTCGTTGGCCTAAGTGGCCCGTCGTCCAGCCAAGTATTGATTAAATCCTTACTGATTTATGCGCGGCCCATTCGCGGCTTCAGTCTTTTGTTATTGATTTATTAGCCGTGTTTTTGTTTATCTTTTTGGCCCGATGCAAACACAAGGGTCCGCGAATACAACGCGCAAGAGAGTGAATGAAAAAACACTCGGAGAAAACGCGTGGCAAAGAAAAGAGCGCGGCGCGACGGCACTTGGTGATAGATCGCGCGAGTGCTGGATTCGCGTGCTACATTTCCGCAAATATGAACTGAGGCGCAGAAAGAGCACAACAACTAACCGAGGACACCCTGACCCTGGTAATCCGCCAAATGATTTACAAAGTACAAAATGAAAATTGTTAAGTGGTTGAACTCAGCTATCACTATCATTATCAAGCATTAATCAACTGCGCTGAATACATTTGCAGAGTGAACAAGATGAATGCTTTAACTTGGTGTCGACGTGTTACACTTATGCCGGGTAGCCGGCAAAAACTTTCCAAAGTTTTCCAAAGTCCTTCAGCTTGCAACTGTTTCTCGTCGGCGGCTGTAGTGTTGAGCAAGTCTGGATTTCGTTACGGCTGCTGGCGACTATCCGCTAATTGTAGCTATGACGGAACTATTCGGTATTCGATGCAATTAAAATCAATTACGGCACATTGTCAACGCGACACTCTATCACCGCACTGGCAGCCAAAACACATCACAAATCACGGAATCGCACCCGCGCAGAAAAGTGTTGCTTGGTGTGCAGTCGATCCCAAACTAAAATCGCCGAGCAATCGAATAAAAGTCGTTGGGTGAAACCTGGTGTAAAAAATTCGGGCCATAACGGCACTCCATTCTAGGGATAGTCAGGGTCGGCAGCGCCATTAAAAAAGACCTTCGTTTCTTTCTATTCAATGCCAGCTCACCGCATAGCACTTGGGAATATTCATAACGATGCGCTGTTCGAAGCTTTGAACTAGTTTCACGCGCCTCGTTCTCTGCTCTATTCTAGCATGGACTTCATCGATGCCCAAAATAAGACGTTTTTTCTGCGTGCGGTTGGAGGTATGATGATGGAATGGAGATGAATCCCATAAAAAGCTCGCGCTTTCCGCAAAACACCGTCCGAAGAAATGCTAAATGTTTTTGAGAGAAAAAGGAAATTTATGGCCCAACGCCGATGATCAGGGCGTATTTGTCGGCACAGACGTGCGAGATGCTGGCAAAAGGTAAACCATCATGCCGACGAGTCCAGAAGAAGCGCGCAAGGCGCGGGGAGCTAATGGTCGTGTCCGTCCGTTAATGTCTTCATTTTCGGTACCGCACGCGTAATAACTTTTTCTTCGCGCGTGCCACGTTTGGTGGTGGCGGCATCGTCTTAGCCGCAACTCGAAGACGCTAATTATGGTGCCATATACGTCGCGGCTGACATGCGTACGTTCGGACGCAGAATGCGGCGAAATCGAGCCAAACGTCAGCGCGGGATAAGTGCTCTGAGTGGCGGCCAACAAATTGTCTCGCGACGCAATTAACGCGACGATCGCGCATATAACGTGAAATTTTAATTAAGTATTAGCCATTAATTAGTGTTAATAAGCGCACCACCGTGTGCGAGATGTATTATTCAACTAATTGCCAAATAAACGATGACAGTGTGTTTACAGAATCCAACGGTAAGGCCATCAAATGATTACAATCTTCTTCTCTATTTGTAGCGTATGCATAAATGAATCTGAAGGAACATCAGATATCTAGTTTATGACTTGTTGATAATTCAATGAAAGCCGCAAATTATTATTGTGCAATTAGAATAATCACACGATAAGATGGACATTAGTTCTGCTCTCCTCAAGCATTGGCAATGCGCAAGCGGATGGATATACGAACGATGCGAATCGCAATCCTTAATGTCGCTATAAAGGCGGAGTAATGGAATATTAACGGCCACGTTTATGAGATACCTGTTACTAGTGTTGCGACTCCTTCAACTGCCGCTCGACGGATCATAAACAGTCCGAAGGTGTGTTACAAGACTATCCAGTATTACACAATTTGTACTTCTGTTTTTAACTGTTTGGTAATCGCTGCTACTGAGAATTTACGAAGAAGTCAAAAAGCAGATTGAACGCATGCTATAGCATCTCCGAATACTACCGAATAACACCCTACCAAGCTGAGGGTACCTGATAGACACCGCCCTTACAAGTAAAAATAGTGGTGGTGTGTGCCCGGGGGTTGTTTAGCAGCTTCCCCTAAAACCGCATACTTTATGAATTGGTTTGCAGAGGGCACCATCCTACTAGGTATTCTTCACCTCTCACCACAAGTTTAAAATTGCTCTGGCCTAAGTTTGAAAGGATGAAGTCAATTTAAGGAGTCAATTAACCGTGACGAGCACAACTTGTTGGTTGCTTGCTTGATTGATTACGTGTTTGATGCCAGTCCATAACTCGTCACGTAACATCTCCATGAAGAAGAAAATTAAACTCCTTCAACAATATGAAGACACTTTTTAGCATGCATATTTCGATTCTCAGCTGGCTCTCAGTTTTCCTGCAGTTGGACGGTCGTAAATTGTTACCGTCGCTGCTTACATCTCTCGTCGCTGCCACTTTGGAAACTACCACAACTGAACGTCGACGGTATAGAAAGCGCGCAAAGGGAGGCTGGCAGCTTTCTGACAAATACGCCGCCACACGAATCCAACTGCTAATTCCGGTCGAAAATAAGCAAACGACGAGCCCGCCGCCGCATGCGTGAGCGCATCAACGCTAATTACGTCATGATTTATTAATGTGATTTTTTACGATTTATTGCTGCTCGCCTCCGCGACGACACATGCTAGCAAAATATGCGACCAACACCTAATGCTTTCCTGCGGCTGAGATACTGCCGAATGAAGTGCACTACTTGTATTTATATTCCGAGTTGCCAATTTAAACGATCAGCTGATCGACCCTCGTGGCCCACAAACAGAGAGTAGCGCCCATAAAAGAAGGAGGCCGGAATTTGTGGATGGCTGTGCTCGGGTTGTAAAAGCCGCCACGCTGCGGAGCAAGCGAGACAAGTCTACCCCGCGGCCAATGTGTCCGGCTGAGATAGAGCCGCCACGATAAGGGCGCATTCAACCCTGATTTTACACGCACTTGACTCGCTCGCTTTCAATAATAACGCGCATAAACATAGACACGAGCACATTGCATCGCGCACAATGGCAATTATGAAGCGAGAGCACGGTGATGTTATTTACATACAAAGCGCGTCGCATAGGTGGCAATTCAATGAATGTTTAACCATCACCACGTGCCACACATTTTCAGCGTGCTGCAGCGCCTCTAATTTCCGCGACGAATTAACATTTCAGAACTCACCTGCTATAGCCATCCATGGGTAGAAGGTGTGATTTGACTGCTGGTGCAGCTGGGTGCCGACAGGTTGAGACGAGGATGAATTCAACGTGCAGGGGTTGTTCCACGAGCTGAGCGCATTTGACGATCGGCCACCTCCTGCTGCCCCCGGACTCGACGAAGGATCACCACCGACGAGACCGACCGAGGAACCGTAACCACCGACACGGGAGTCTGGCGTGCATGCGGAAGGGCGCACCGGGCCGGATAGACTATTGGATAGGCTACCACCACCTCCGGAAGTAGCGCTTTGCCACACATCCTTCACGCCAGCCGCCGCTGCCACCACCGAAGCGTAACCATTCTGGTCACCACCGCCCGAGTTGCCCTTGGAGCAGTCTGGCTTGGTGTTGGAGGTGCTGTAGTTGGAATTCTGCTGGCCATCCGATGAGGAGGAGGAGTACAATTTGCAGGCGGCTGCTACTGATGCGTCGTAGGGCGAATCTTGTGGCGGTCGGGCCTGATGCAGCGAGTGATGGTGGTGCTGTGAGGAGGCGTACGGTGACATGCCCAGACTTAATGGGAAAGGCCGGTATGCCGCCGCCGCGCTCTGATCATGATGGTGTGCGCCAGACACTGCGCTCGCACTTTGATGATGGTGGCTGCCATAGAACCCACCTTGTTCAAAATACGAGTTCATTATGGCGTTAATTTTGGCGGCTTTATTGGTTCACTGCTCAACGAGGAAACACTGGGGCAAGATGCCGCCTAGGAAGTTGCGTTTTGCAAGAATGCAAAAGTCTAATTGGTAAGTCGTATTGGATTGTTTGTCACAGCACTTAAAACTATAGAGAATATCAGTCAGAATATCCACTAAGCTTCGAAACTTTCCGGAAGCTTGCTTCACATGTCCATTCTGGGCAAACTCAGCACATGGTCTCTGAACTCTGCCAAAACAGTGTGATGCACCGCAAAAATAGCACGGCGTACGCGGTGGTGCCAACTCCGCGCGAAAATTTCAAATGCGATTAGAAATTCGACATCGGCGCTACGATAATAGTTTAATCGAATGATTATTGTTACGACAGGCGGTTACGCAATAATAGCCATAAAAGTGGTGGGCAATAAAAAGTGGCTCGCGATCTCGTAGTGCGATTCGAAAACTCGCGCTGTTTTCGCTCGCGTGCACAGAATGCGACTGTCTAATGTGCGTGGTGAAACCGTGGTGCCCGAGCGCACTGCGCGGAAGCTCAATCCGGAATGCACGCGCTTTTACTAGTGTGGATCGCGGATCGGGACCCACTGGAGCACGGCTCGCCGGAGTCTGCTCCGACCCACACACATCCCGGCCCCTTCGCTTTCCTCGTCCCACACCTTGGCACGAAGCTTCCTCGTCGCTCCAATGCGCACTGCTCCGGGCAGCCCCCACCATTGCCGGCGCCCGACCGTCGCAAGCACGAGGCAACAATAGTCAGATCATTAACAGAAGTGACTGTTGCTACCTGTATTGTCAATTATGCCGTCCATGCAGCATAGATCGTTGCCGAAAACAGTTGTAAAGCTCGCAATTGACTCGTAAAAACTACAATACCAACAGCAGCTACAATCTCAAACAGCTGTAACCCATCATGAGTGTTGGCTGTTTTGACAATTCCATTGTGACAAACCCATTGACTCATAAAATCCTCTACGAAATATCCAACTGCAGTGATTTTGTTTTCAGGTATAATTTGCAATAGTTGCAACAATTCCTGCGAGGCTGTGAGAAACAAAGAGTACCTGAAGATGCGCTTACATTAAAGCGAAAAAACGAGACAGTAACAATGGGACATTATGGAAGGGGATCACGAGCGCACCAATGGCAATTGGATTCGTCACGGCGCCCACTAAAAGCTATGCGCGAGAGATCCGTAGTGTGGTGCTTCACATCGTTTCCACACACATTCAAACTCCCCACTCCCGATTAAGACCATCGCACTCGCTTTGACCCATGGCAGGTACGCAGGAAAGCACACCGCAGGAATTACACTCGATGCATTGCACGCCTGGCGCACTCTGGGGTCGAGTCGCTCAACGTCCTCGGTTCGGGCGAAGCTCGTCAGTGGAATGAGCATTATCAAGCACAATCAGGAGCCGCAATTGCATAACGTTCATTATTCTAACTATGCATGGAATGGACGTTGTTCGTTATCCATTGAAGTAAGCATCATTTGTTATCACCATTGTAATCAAATTAAGAGCAACGCTAATTTCATTCAATCGGTTTGTCGAATTGATAAAATAAGAAGGAAATAAAAAAGCTTTTTATTAACTTAAGGTTATTAAGATGCCTTGAAACTGTTTACCAAATCGAAATGCCTACACCGCGCTTGTTGTGGCTCATAAAGTGAGGTAGTGAACAAGACAATAAAATAATCGTAAAATGAAATATAAAACGCCAATAAAAAGCCAAAGAAACGACTTCATTTAATACGCATAAAACCACTCGGTCTCGAAGATGGCTGCAGCACGAGGCACGCGATAATGCCGGGATTATTAAGTGCCATTTAACAAGGTCGTAAAAAGATTTCGAATGTGTCGTAAATTATTCGGAATGACGCCCGACAAACCACAGCCAGTACGCAGCCAAGTCTATCACTGAATTTGACATTTTCAGACATTTGGTGGACATTCATGCCGCAAAATGATGCGGTATCACTCACTATCAGCAGAGTAACATTTTGATTTCAATCCCAGAAGCTACCGTTCATATTCAATGACTTTTACGATTAGTTAAATAAACTAATTGAACACACCGTAAAATCCTACCCAAGTGTATGCTAGCAGATCCGAATTTCTAAAAGTGGCGTTAAGCAATTGACTACTTATGAACGTATCGTTTGTTGATGTTACATTGACGAACATGCTGTTGATACTTCTGGGTGACATTTACGAGCGGTTAAAACGGTAGTAAAAATCACACCATGTGCCATTCGGTGGCTTTGCGAAGTAACATTAACGTTAACCTTTTTCGTTCTGGTTTCAGTTACTCAAGAGAATACCGCTACGGTCCGGGTTTGAGAACACCTGGGTCCAACAGGCTGCAAGCCACGTCCAGAATATACACCCTATGCAATATGTACTACCTGAGTTAACCCCAATACGACCACATGGTGGGGTTCGTTGCCATAACTGCCATTACATACATTGCCATGATATAACATCACCCCATCCTTCCACCAGTCCTGGTGCGACACCATTATGAAGTCTTCAATTCGCCACGGCATATTTTATTGTAGTTTTACGACCGCATAATCATTACATCCATTACAATGATGGCTTCATTTGCTTTTAGGATCTCAGTCTTAAAATCAATTCAGTAAGCCCGGACTGGTCCAGCTTGAAGAGATTGAGATGACACTTTAGAACCCGGTCAAACAATTATTTAATTCCAAGGGAGAAACAAGAAACGGTTTGAATTGTAAATTAAGACATTATGGATTTTATAAGGTGATTTCATTAAGATGGTGACTGTTTATATAAGATAAAGAACAGGTTTGGATTAGCTATGAATAGATGGCTGAGATATTTTGAGAGTTGCTCAAAATTAAATTTTATTTTGGTGCTGGTCGTAAAATGTCGATTTTACTTACTGACAGAAAGTCAAATCCCTCGGAGCATTAAACACATGAAGCAGACATTTGTTCGATTCCGACATTGATTCGTTTATATTGTATGAAACAGCCCAGACAGTATTAGAGATGTTTTGGTTCATGTCAAATATATTAAAATAATAACCAGAATCCAGATTCCACACTACGAAATATATTCCTTCCTGTATAATCTGCTAATGTTCTTTTGTTTTTTAGATTCGTAGAACAAGTAATGCTTGGAGTGGAAAGTGGCAACCCTATTTGGGGTTGTGGCGCCCCTTGTGGAAGAATAGCCAAAGCCCTTCTTCGTTTGCGTTGAAGTCGAGTGTGCTCCGGATCGTTGGCGGAGCGCAAGCTCGTTGAAGACTTGTTTTCAAAGCATCAAGAGCGCGCCATACCGTCGCACGCCGAATGCGCGGAAAAACATTTACAATCAATACAATGGTAGTTTTATGGTCCATAAGAAGTCGTTGGCGCACGCTGGGAACGACCAACGGAACGAGCCACCAAAATCGTCGCGCAAACGCACCGCCTTCTCTATGTAATCTTAGAATGCATTAAGAATTTAATGAAAAATTTGTGCCGCATTCATGAAATATACTCAATTATATAAAAAGTATCGGATGTAATTTCATGAGCTTGTGTCATGTGTTTAGAACTAAGTTAAAAGCGGTTAATTTTGATTGGAATTATTTATATTTTAAGCAGTTTCTACCTTGAAGAAACAATATTTTACGTTGCTAACCTTTAAACACCATTTAATATTCCAAAATTCCTGCATTAAGCAGCAAAACATATTTAATTATGTGTTCAACACTGTAATAACCTACAACTCTTTATTCCTAATCATAGTCTATAAATTTCCACCATTCTTAAAAAATCAAACAGAATTTTTTCTTCGGAATATAATTTTCTTGTCATTTCTGTTCTGCCCTGATTTTCTATTTCTATACCTAGATTATCGTGAGAACTTGGTTATCTGCTTGTTTGTGCAGGCAACTACAAAAACGTCTGCCTCAAATACTTCGCTCCAGTTTGCTTCTCCATTTTTAGTCGTCTGGGGAATCAACTGGGGAAAAATAAAAGACTGTCTCATGTGTCAGGTTAGCTGAGTGGCGGGACAAACAGAAATTGAAACCGTACCCAAAAATTGCCGAAGGTTCGCCGGCGTTTGTTCTCGATAGCTATTTCTGAAAGGAAACGACGAAAACCCGTTCCGGGATGCGGTGCGCAGATATCGAGTGCCTATAACGGTAATAAAAACGGATCGGGTCTCCATCGATGATGCTCGTTGCTTATTATAGGCCTCTTTCGTGCCGCCGACGTGGAAAAAAACTGTTGTTTTCCTCCCGCCTTGCGACGTTGTTGCTCTGGTTCACGGTATTGCTTCGAGAGACTGTTATCTCGTGCCCGTCGCAAGTCTACAAGCGCATTTCGCTAGCAACTCGAGATTCGCTTGGAAAATATCAAAAAGGGGTGCTGAAGACGCGCGCCGGCAGAGTACGTAAACGTGGCCATTGCCAGTATCGTAATGAGGCTTGTTAGTAGTTAGTAAAAGTGGTAACGGCGCGTTAAAATGTCGTAAAGCGGCTTTTTATTAGTCGTAAAGTTCGTCGTAAGGTCGAGAGGTTTGGCGTGCGCGCATTTCTTGCACGGCGCCGTGGTTCTTCTCATCCGTAGCACAGCAATTCTACCGCCGAAGAAAGCACATGACGTTTTGCGCGGTGGCGATAGAGAACCAATTGCGGTAGCCAGAAAGGTGTTTAATAAAACGCGTTCAAGCCGTGCGCAAGTGGGAAGTCTCCGACGGAAAAATTAAGTGGCGGCGACATGCGTCGCTGTACGTCTGCAAACACCAGTTTACATGGACACGAAGCGCTAATACGTGAACAATTATTGCACGAGTTTTTCTAACATTCACAGATACTTGCCGCTTGTTTAATCGCCGATTGTCAAACACATTTACTCCGCATTGTATACGGAAGCAACACGCGATAATTGTTTTACACCTTGTAAACGATGTCAACACCAAAGAGATTTACAACCGAGCCATTCCTACGCCTAATTAATTCCTGTCGTCTTTGGCTAGATTGATAACCGGGAAATATTGTTAGACAGTAACAATGCGGAAATTTAGGAGGAAAATGTTAAATTCTCTTGTATAGCTGCATTGCGCTTGGCTTAAGCGAAAAGCAGTGAGAGAGGAAAATTTACACACACAGCGACTTGCATAATTCAACGAGCTTAAATCACACAATGCCGACTTTATCCGGGAGACCGACGCTTCTAGCCAGGAACGATTTATGATGGAGACGATTTACGATTGTACGCTTGACCACGCTGCAGAAATCTCAAATGCCTAAGATTAATAATCGATTTGCAGCAAAAATGAAACAAATTTTAAGTTGCTTATTTATCTTTCAAAGCAAGAATTTGTTGTGCTTCAATGGAAAGCAAATAAAACTCATTTTCCATCTTGGTATAAATTACACCTTGCTAATTATCGATGGTTTGTCTTAATAAAACATACAAATTCAATCTGAATTGATCTTTGCACAGGCGAGTGCAATTAAGTGGAGATTTAATAGTCTGGTAGTGAGTATTATGGGGAAGTTCTTTAATTTTCACCAGATTTCAATTTATTCAAAGCCTTCAGCATAGTCAGTATTCTTGTACTATTAAGATTAGAAAAAGACCGTTTTGAGAGGTTTTGGGTATGCGCAGCTTGCAATGCGGTAGGGAGAGCTTTAATGGCCGCCGAATAGGGCGTGGCGATGGAGCTTTGCCGCTGATGGCAGCAAGGGCCCCACCGCACTTGCTCCTAGCACGCAACCAGCGACAGCACCATGCTTAACAAATACAGAGCAAAGCAAATAAAAATACAAAATCACTTTACCTCATATTAGATCCGGCTTCCTGGATTAATGACGTCCTCAGTTTTCAGCAATTAAATTCCACTTTTCTTTCGTAAATAGTCAAATTTTGTGGAGTGCATCACGAGCCAGGGGCGCCGGGCATGCACTGGTGCGGGCTGCGTCAGCCATCTTCATCGTTCCCCTCCACAAGTCACAAACAGCCAAAATCTGACGAAACCAGTTTACGTCGCATCGCTAGCATGAGTCCAACTAGATTGTTTTCGGAGGCATTGCATAGGAAAATTATTAAGCATATTGCCATTTTGATAATTTTGCTGACCAGCTCGGGGTGAGTTTCTTTGCTTTTCCTATGTGGTTGACGTATTTAGTCCGTACTCTAGTGTGAGACATTTGAAGTTAGTAAAGTTGGGACGTAGGCATCAATTTAGGAGGTGCAGCTAACTTACGAGTTGTTTGCGATAAGCCCACACGGCTGCTAAACAAGCAGCGTAGGTCTGAAATTGCAGATTCTGGAGACCGCAAAGTTTGAGACGAGCTTTGGCCGGGACTTGAGAGTCGCGAGAAGCTTGTTTTTGGCGTTTTCGTGAGCTTCTCGCGGCCGTGCAAGTTTCAGCTGCGGGCATTCCTCGTTCTCATTACAGCCGCCGTTCGGCATCTTTGTTGGCCTTCTTTGCTCGAGCTGTCCCAGCAGCGGCTTCTGATTTCCGCCGCGCTCTTTGCGCCGCACAGCTCGTAGCCTGCCAGTTTTATTGATCAATAATATTAAAGCGTGCGCTCAAGTTGCAGCAGCGCCGAGCACTGCTACACGAGGCGAGGCCATTCGCGAAGATATACAGCACCGACTTTAAGAGCAATTTTTTTTCAATTTCAATCCCATTGATGGGCCATGTTTATAATTGATATTATCTGGCGCATGTTCACAACTTAGGACTTACTTTAACTCAAATTACTCAACATCTTCGGAGGTATTGATTCAACCGAATGATATTTGAAGTTATCTAACGAGAACACGGGCATGGCGCACGAATTCTAGTGCTCGGAAATTTATCAAATTATGGGTCACTGCTCTGCAGAGCTTTTGGTGTGTCGGCAATGTTCACTGCCGCTCGAGATAATTTTAAAGTGCGTGCTGCTCTCCACGTCACGTGCATACCAACCTAGCAGGATGACATGAGCCTCACACATACATAAAACACGCCTCGTTCTTCGCATGTGAGATTTCACTTGAATTTTTCGGCGCGTCGGCAAACAGTGCAAAGCATGGCACTTTATAAATTCAATCGCGTGTCTGCAATGCCAGCAAAGTCCAGTCAAGGACTCTGCTGCTCGTCCCTCTGCGCTTCCTTTGGAAGAAACGCAGCGTAAATTTAAATTAATGGCTAAAAATAACATTAGCTACCAATGAAGCTCAAGCATGTATATTTGGATTAGTGTCGTTGTCGTCGCTGGATATAATTTTAATTTCCGTCGCGCCATCTTGTCTAGCCTTGAAAAAAATTGATAAAAACCAACTTGTATTTCGCTAATTTTACAGCATTCTTTTACGATATGTGGGTAATTTGGCCACGGCTTGCTGTTTCATTCGAGCACCTATCAATTTCGCTCTTATTAAAGCAAACGCGGGAGCGGTTCGTTGACGATGCAAAAATAATGCACATTAATTGCATAAAATTGAGCCAACCGTAAAAAACTTTGTTGCATGCGTCCAGCGCGCCTGCCAAGTAAATTAAAACCCTGCGATTGGATTATGCACTGCACTAATGGATGCCTGCAATGTGTGCAACCGTGACCACATAATATTGGGTGTAATTTCGATATAATTGCATTTAATGGCTACCACACACGGTTGAATATAATCAACTGAATGATTTTCATCGCGACGCATTGAATGCTTGCAAGATGGACCACAATCAACTGGAACTTGGTTACACTCAAATTATAATCGGAGTGCACCAGTTTAACGAGTTTGCCTTCTTAGGTATGCAGGTATTATTAGATGCTTAAAATTCGTAGGAGGGTGTTAGAGAAGAAGAAATGGGGGATGCAATAATAATCTACGAAATGAAAACGGTGCTCTTTGCGCACTGCTTCGGGGTTTATAAACGCGCTATTCGGGCATCTGTAAACGGGCACATAACGTGGAGTGTTACGAGCGCATTCGCTTCAACCAGCTTGTGAGGTGTTCCGACGGGAACCGGCAGGAATACGACCTTAGACTAGCGGCCTCTCGGTCACACTTTGGCAGGCGCTTCTTACAAGAGGAAATTATTCATTACTACTATCAACAAATTGGGTTACTTTGATCTAAAAGTGTTTAATTTCGATTCAGGATTTGATGCGGGCTTACTACCTAACCAAGAAAAAAAAAGGAATATAATTAAAGCAGTAAAGAGTTCTTGCTCAAGAAGTAGATCTGACGGGATACCTCCTTCTATTGCCATAATCATGATATTGATAAAATCACTTCCACCATTGCAACATCCAACGTAAGACACGTGAGATAAGTCTGCAACCACCATGATGCTCGCTTAGTTTTCGACGTTGTACTTCACTAGTTTGTAATTTTATGCAGCATATTTCGTTGCGAGCGTGCAGGAAATTTTCGTGTACGTCGACCAGCAACATGCGACATGGTTGCATGACTGCACGAGACCCGACGGGCGAGGAGTCTTACATGCCTACATGCGTTGTAACTTTGCAGCTATCACGACGAAGACCGCAATCCTGGCGACCTCAGACGATGCATAGTTTTTAGTTTAGTACTGCGCACGTAATCGGTAGTTGTCCATTTACTTATGTCTATGATTCCAATCGGCAATCGTGGCGTTTTTTAACGCATACCAGGCGAAAAGCGCTGCAAATGGCGGCGATGGAGGCCATGTTAAACTGAACCGTGAGATAAACGTAAAAATGTTGGAAAAATTCGAAAAGGGCGGGGTAAATTTGTGGTGGAAACACGTGATATGTAAAGGTGAAAGAATTCTGACGAGAACCTTATAATTGAGATCAAAATCGTGCTTTCGTTCAGCACGCAATTGAAAATTATGGAGATTAGTTGGTAAACATACAATGCAGTTTGCAGCAACCATCCAGTTGTATCGTTTTACAAATAGTGCACATGAGTAAAAATTAAATTTTGCTACATTTGTAGTTGAGGTGGTTGAGGTGGTCCTGCGTTTTGTTCCCATTGATTTTACGATCGCTTTTACTGGCCGTAAAAATCAAAGTTATGGCTTGTTTATGTTTACTACTGTTTAGTCGTGTGCTGTGGCGCAATAAATGCTGGATTTAGCTCCACATTGCCTGCGCCAGGAGCATTGCATTGACGATGCCCATCAAACATCGTTCAAACGATCCCTGCTCCCAACCTACGGTAATATTGCTCTAGTTAGGAACCACCTCCATTTGATGCATCAGAATTAACGAGCAACAAGGACTAGCAAGTAATTGTTCAATCAATTGAGGGCAAACGAGGTGCTATACTTAAGTCAGTTTCAATCATGCCTTGCTTGAGTAAGCTATCCAGCTTATTGCTATGCGTATTATGGGTGATTTCACTCTTAAGAAGCACCATTCACGTACGTTAAATCGCATCAATGTCAGTTTTATTGACGCGTTTGATGGCCTGTTTATGATTCCTCCTTGTAAATCGGACGAGCGCGGCAGCAACAAGGCATATGCAAGCATTCAACATCAACAGTCGTCGCCGGCCGCACACAGTTGCAATAAACGCTGCCATTCTGGATGTGTCGGAATGCACCATTATGCGCACTGCCACCATTTACCACACACAACACCAACAGCACACGGATTATTATTTTATAGGCGTTTTATTATTTTATATTAAGCTATTCATTTCGGCGAGCTCGTTTTATGGTCACTTTAAGCCTAATTTAATTACACATTTAGAATATTATATTGCTGCACTGCTAAGCACAGTATACACTCTCTCTCTCTCTCTCTCTCTCTGAACTTTTTGTTAAAAGCACTGATTCAACATCAAATTAACTGATATTTATCTAATGTGCTTTGAGCAAATTGTGCGCAGTTCCGTGTTTTGTGGACCACTAACTTTCGAATGCACTTGTTCGGTGCCCATCCTTCCGCGTGACCTAAGCGGTCAAATATTACTAACCCTAAACATCCTCGACAATCGATATTATATTCGAGGTCATGTTTAATATCCGTTCCGGCTATAAATGTTTTTGCCCTTTTGTAGCCCGTTGTGTGGTGGCGAGCGCAACAAACAAGCCGCAGCGATTGTTACAAAGGGACAACAAGGTCAATGCTTTAGCCATCGGTATGCTGGGTGTACCCTTTAAAAGCGCACAAAAAACTGTTCCTAGAAAGGAATTCAAGCCTTCAGCGTCATAAAAACGTGTCCTTGAGAGGTTGGAAAGATTGTAAAGCGTTTCTGAGTTTTTTAGGAGTTTATAGTACCGATTGGTTTCTGGCGAGTTGCAAATATAAATGCGCTAACTTTTTAACTCCCAAGGACATGTTTTATGCTACAGAATGTTTTACGAGTTCAATGCCACAATTCCAAGAAGGAGATTTGACCGTGCAGAATTTAAAATTCTAGTCGACAACATCGTTCATCAACGAAAAAATCTCTCGCTCTGGCTAAATCTTTCAAGATCTGCGTTTAAATTCAACTCCTCGTGGGTTTGCATGAAACGCACATTATATTTTTATCCCAACCTAAGATGTTCCTCCTCATCGCGCAGGTTTTATTTCAGAAAAGTTAGCCAATTTAGAGCAGCTTCTGTTTTATTCTGCACGTTTCCACTTTCATCGTGCCCCTTCAAGCCTACATTAGCATGATGCAACGAGCGCTAAGATTGCAATTTTGAATTTAAAACGAAGCTGCGATTAAACTCGCGACTTTTGAGCCACCTTCGTAGGCCATCTACGGCAGTCTCGCCGAGTTTTTGCATAATATCAGTGCACGACCCTTCTTCTTCTCGCCCAAGTCGAGAGAGGTGTCGGCTTATGACGGCGGCAACACCGCAGTCTGTCGAAAACGTAGCTTTTTATAACCATCATGATTTTTGCACAGCTTTCCACACGTCGCAGGTTGCACGATGTTGCTGTACACGTATAAAAGAGGTTTCGTTTCATTAAATTTTTATACACTCTAGATTGATATCTTAATAGTTATTGAGTCGTTAGACGTGATAAACCTGCCGCTTTGCTTTCGTTTCTGTCGCAATTCAGTGCCATTTCGGCTGGAATTTCGGAAAAACTTGACAAGATATAACAAGCAACCCTTTTAAGCTGTACAAACAAGAATTTTATTCTTATTTATCTTAGTGATTATTACAAATTTATTTTCTAATTAATTCTAGGATCTCCACGTAGTAACGAATCAAAATCCTTTGGAAAACCTTTGATACTTTCAGCGACACAATTTTGACTTTTGAATTTTGACGACTGCAAACATTTCTGCTAGCGGCAGTTATCAATCCTAATAAAACAGCTTATTTCTGCCGCGGTAGACAGCGGTAGATACCAATTTTCGTTATAATGAAGTGCGCATTCAATCCGGCGTACAATTTTCCACCGTCGCCGTTAATGGCGCTGCCTCTCCGCCTCCAGTTGTTCGTCCTGCATATTCCACGCGGGTGAGCGTCCGCAGCGCCCCGGAGGCAGGGCGCAAACCGGTACCGTCGAATTGCTGCGATAAATCGCGCTAACGTCTCCCTATACGACTCGCAACACATTTCAACCCTCCAGAGCGGGTCTTATCTTTGCGCGCTAGAGCCAATTAAACAAACTTGCAAGAAACTGTATTTTTCAACAATTCCATGGAATGTTTGGAGTTTAGTTTGTTGGCTTTTGTATTGACCAAGCTTCATAGCTAAGGAGATGGGGGAGCTAGGGTCCATCAGTGGAACACATGATGGAGGCCTGCAGTAAACCAGTCATCGAGGCCAGGAACTTCTGGTGCGAGCACGCGAACCAAAAATAAACCATGAATCGAGAGAAATAGGCGGCACGTCGACCTGCTGGGAGAAAAATTGCAAAACCAGAGAGGCCTGAGTGCTTGGTCGAATGTGGACGCTTCTTTTGCGCTTGGTAAAGATTTAAATCCGTTGCCAGTTCATATAGAATGCAGAAAAATGGTCACTTGATTCATGAGACTCTTGACTACTAGGCTTACCATAAAATAGAATTTATCAATTTGGCTATGAGCGCCAGACCTGAGGAGATCTTAAGGTCTCATTTCAACATTCAAATTTTACTTCTTGATGAATATTTGCCAGGCTTGAGAAGATCCTAAACATATTTGTTCCTATTTGACTCTTCCCGCTTGAGGCGACCGTGTTCGACCTCGGGTCGTGCGGTGGAATTAAACCCGAAACGAGCTCTGCACCGTCAAAAGGCGCTGCATTAAGGTGCAAGACGGTTAAATATAGCCGCGAGGAGCATAAATTTCGCAGGCGTTCGTACTCGTTTTTTCGCCACGCAGGGTTCGCTTTCTCGCAGAGCAGGAAAGCGCAGGAACGGGATGCTTTATTGGCGAGTGTATGCGCACGTAAGTGAGGCCGCGCCGAAGATTGCGTGCTAAGCGCTAAGTAATTGCCGCGGTTCCGTCGTATTTTGAACGTCGATAATATTTTACGTGCGCCCGTCCCTTTAACAACACCATTTTCTCTTCTTCGCGGCGGCGGCCAACGAACGACACGAGATCAGTGACGCTGTACCTCTTGCTGTTGGTTTATACCTCAGATACCTCTTAAGGATGAATCAATGCCGGCGAGGAAGAGATTTATCCAAATTATTCCAAGGGTTTTTTTTAGTCATAACTTGTAATTAACAGACTTTATGCATCTTGGAAAATGAGAGATTTACTAGTGGACTTTCATTTATTCTGCGAGTATGGGGAATGTGAGATAAACCTCTATCCTCGGAGGTGCTCGTTTGGACTCCAGGCTAGTCGAGGAGTTTTATCTGAAAGCAATAATTTACACCATGTCCACCGACATGTACTAGATCCACTTGTTTCTGAACCACCATCTTATGTAACTCTGGCTAACATTTTTCGCGCTATGCCCCTGAGTGAATCCTAGCTGTTGTTGGTTTTGTCAAGTTGCAGCAAGTTTATGACATGCCAGCGATGTGTTTTACCACGTCTCGCGTCAAGCGCGCCACAGAACGCATAAATCCAAAGATAAAGATTGTTTTTGCTTAAGTTACTTCCATGGTTACCTCATATGGTTATATACCAAGCTTGAGGAGCCTGCGCCGAGATATACACACTTCCAATAGGAATAGGTTTCGACGATATTTACGTACGCTACGTGCTACGAGTGTTGAGTACATGAAGTCATAATTCTTCGCGAGTGTCGCGAGGTGGATTGTCCGGCACTACAGCGAGCAACGAAACCTACGAGAAAGGTGTCACTCGGGATAAATCAACGCTCGATTAAAAATTACTCCGAGCTCACTCAAATGAAGACAGATAAATAATAGCAAGCGTATTCAGTTTCATCTGAATTATTTGAGGATGGTATCACACTTGGGAGTACGCGACAAGTCGAAAAACATATGCAGTTAGAATGGCTGCGGTGGAAAAAGTTGTTTATGGTAAGAAGGTATGAAGAATGGAAGCGACCATTTTGCATCCAAAGACAGGGCACGACCACCGCGAGACGCAAAAGGAAGGAAGAGAGCGAAGAATTAAAAACAGGAATGAAATAAGAAGCTCGCCGAGGCTTTCGGTTAGGTGAATTATACAATAACGTGGTCATGCTAAGACATGGAGATTCTCGGCTGCGATAAATCTTTCTTATGCTGCAGCGCGCAGCTTTCGAAGAAGAAGAAAACGCAATTCGGCATCGTAAACATCTCCTCTCACAGCGATGCTGTGATAATTCGTTTTGTCAAAAACCAACCTGCAGGCGAAGACCGAAATTAACATCTAGGAGACTACGATTTAAACATTTCAGCTGCAGTTTGAGCTAATTAAATGAACATTGTTTTGCTGGGTGCCTAGGGTAGTGCGTTCGATTTGCAGCTGGAGTGTTGTAGTGCTGGTGTTGTAATTACTGGAAACGCGTGAATTTACGTGGCGTTTGCCATATATCTGCAGTGGGCTGTGGCGTTGTTCATTACACATGTTCGCATATTAAAACGCGCTGCACATACGCCCGTAAATAATGAAAGTGCAATTTCGTTGCGGTTTTCGCTCGCGTTTTGGCCGGGGAGTGCAAACCTAGTGCTAACATTGTCGCCGACAGCGACCAAACAAGCTTTCTGTGCGCAAATTTAGACTAAACTGTGGCAATTCATTTGTTGATTTGCCAGCTCAGATCGAAACGAAAAACGCATTTTAATTAGATTAACGGGTAATTTATTTCTCAATCGTGGCGATCAAGGTTCTCAACCAGAATCGACAACTAAAACCAACTTGTTCTTGTACTTAATATGTGGATCTGTAACCTGTAGATGAAATTACAGAGTGGCCATTAACACGTGACGTGGATAAATTATACAATAGGAGTAGATCAGAACGAAGATGGAAATACATTCGCAAGGACAAATGTGGTTGTAGATTATTATCTCTCTAAAAAAGAGAGTGGACATTTATTTCTGCTCGATAGTTTGTTTAAACTTTGCTTTAATCATCCCACATCGATACTTTTTCGCGATTGGTCGAATCCTCTACTAGATGAATAAGTACTTGTTATGGTCAACCTGCATGCCGTGATTGCCCTAAAATTACTCTAAAATTATTCAAATTATAGCTGATTGCCTGCTCGCATCGCTATGTCGAATGACCGGGTTGGCGCACATGCGCTCACCACTTAGTTAACCATTTATTTTATACTTTAATACATGATGTTCTTGAATCGCAACCAGTACTTTCCTCGAGACAATTTCCAGTTACAAAACTTCTCAGGCGTTAATTTCACTATAATCTTCTTTAAACTCTCTTACATCTTTGGATGTCTTCAGAAACTTCGAGAAGAGATAACGTTTTGTTTTATAAATATTATTTCCTTTGTGTCATGTTGAGCCACTCCTTGTTGAGTTTTATAAGTGGTTGTTCGCAATGTGTTTGTTGGTCGTTTAATGTAAAAGAATATGCGTTATAATTTGCTTCGTTCGAGTGCACTTCTACCGCCGGAGGAGCGTTCCATCCTCCGTAATTGCGATATTATTAAATTGGCTAATTAATTTAATTTAGCGTCGATATGCGTCGGAGCGTGGCATTTGATGTCCGCCATGATAATCGAGTGAATAGGTCGGCTAATTTCGTACACTTAATGTGGTCTTCAAAGCATGAATTCGACACGAATTTGTTATGAATTAATTACGCAGTTTGTATAAAAAGTTGACTTGAGGCTGTATCACTCCCAATGACTAAATTAGCTGCGAAACACCAAGTTGCACTGCATCACAGGCCGACCAAAGCGGCCCACCACCAAGTGTTTATCGTCGCCATAAAATTTATTTTATTGCCGATTTTATTATAATTTAACGAGCCGCTCGTACGATTTCGAGGATAATAAAACGCATAAGAACAAATCATTACTTTCTGCAGACCTGTAGATTTAAGGAAGTTGAGGATGCTGCAGAGATTAAAATTTCGGAAAGGGAATCTCAGCAAGAAATCTTTAACCACTGTTTTCGTTTAGGAAACATTAAAAAGCTTCCAGATTTATCTGCAAAGGAAGGCATGAATTAAATTTTAATCAAGCAGATTTATACCGCTGGTCATTAATATCAGCCTTTGGAAAAATATGTAATTGGCGTGCAAATTCGCTATTAAAACGCGTCTGATTCGAAATGATAAACTCGTTGGAGGAATTTATGCGAGTGCAACATGGTCGACTCGTATTTTCCATTTCCACTCTTCCTATGGCGCAGGATAACTGCATAACTACATAAAACACCAGGATTGCTGTAACTTGAACTACCACTGTGACTGTAACCAAATACTTCAAACCTGATGCATACATAAACATGTACAAGTGGAAGTAAGCATGACTTGATTGATTTTTGAACGCGGCTAGCTAGTACTGATATCAATTTGTGCAAATTTGCAGGATATTTGCTAATTTATCGTACAAACACAGCATTGTTTACGTGGATCCGGAATGATTTATTGAACATTCTGCGTGTGCGACCTGATTTTATGTGACATATCAGCACAAGCTGGGCCGACCGGGAAAATGAGTTGGAATTGAACGTTTTAGGACTTCACGAATTGGGTCACAACTGAATTTGAAATTGTTGCAATAACTTATAATTTTCCACATCTCTCTCTCAGTGAATTTCGAGCAACCAAATAAAAAACCCGGTATGCTATACGACTGTAAGAAATTACGACAGGAATTTAAAGTTGAATTAAATCGGACTTTAGCACAGCGCCTTAACGAATAAATATGAGTACGGCCGCAAAGTTGAACAATAAATAACAGGCAGTATAAGCGAGGCAATTAAGAACAACCGTGCTGGAGACGTGGATTGTAACTCTAAATCCACTAATATAACATCCAAGACATTCGTATTCAACGAATCAGGCATGCAGACGCCCACTACCCTCAAGTCCTTCACACTTCCAGCTGCAGGATTGAAAGCAATAGTTAACATTAATGATGTCCGTGATGTCCTGTACATAAAGGAATGAGTTATATCCGCCATTACTGGGAGCTGCAGAGGAGTCTTTCGTTAAAAAAGGGAACCAATCCACCGAATTCCATCATATCAATTGTTTGTTTACAAAGTTATCGTGGGAATGGGACAAGGCAACGTTTGGCCTGAGTTGTGAGAGTCAAGCAGACACTGTAAGTCATTTTTTCTCTGCGATTTTTCTACAAGTTTTACTGGTGAGACCGTCTTCTTGTACTGGCGTGCAACCAACGCAAAAGCCACTCAATAACTTGTACGGCTATAGATCAAGCTCTTGAGTGGTTGTTTCTTGTTACTTTGTTACTTTCAGACTCTTGAGACTTGGAGTAAGACTGTTTTTTTTGCGCTGCGCCTCAACATGGCCGTGTTGTTTATCACCAACGAGTGAACAAGTTGGAACTGACTAGAAAACGACTAGATCTTCGTGATGCATTTCTCATTGTCGCTGATGGTACAAACTACGGTCTCACACCTACTGAAGTCTAGGGTTAGCAAACTGATTTAACTGACGCCACCACTCGACTAATATAAACAAACGAAGAGTAGACTTTAGATAAGATTAGTGCGGTGATAATAATGACTGATGTGGATGTGGCTCGTATGGTGTGAATAACATGATTTATAAATATTCAACGCACTTAGCGTCACCTAGATTAATATTCATATGGAATATGTTTTCGTTTTTGAAAGTACGCATAAATTGCGCAAGAAATTATAGCTATGGTATACAATCTGTCAATTGTTGTAATAATTACGTGTGCCAGTCGAGTATTCAACTATACTCGGGCAATACGCGTAATGGTGATCGTGAATTTGAATAATAATTGAGGCCTAGTAGATGATGCTACAAATCACTAGATAGTAACATCAGTAGTGTTAATTATTTAGTGTGGTGACTCATCTTCCGAAGGAATTTCTAGGAAAGTTCTAATGTAATGAGCAAGTTTAATGTTAAATCTGAAGAAAACTTTCTTCAAGTTTTAACAATGGCAGTGCATCAGATAGGGACAGTTGGTAAAGTAGAAAACGTGCAGCGTGGTTTGGTCTCCTTTCTTCCTTCTACTCCTGCTGGCACATGGCTGCCGCGACGGCGAGATATATGACATAAGAAAATTGGATCTCGGGGAGAGATTTACGATCGGATTAGTATGGAAATTAGTTTTGCGAAATTGCATTTCGCCCGGAAACGCTGCACGCGTGCTCGCGCCTCAAGCGACGATTGCAGAATTGAAACAAGTGAAGCAACTATCAGGAAAATTCAATTCAAAAATGTGCTTTGGAACCACCATCGTTTCATTCACAAAACGCTTTTCATTGCAATGCGTCTCTTTAGGAAATCAGCGCACCAGAAACTAATTGATACTCTGATAGGAAATTGTGGTACTTTCGTGTGTTTTTATTTAGTCCATTTATAAGTCCTACTGTAAACTTTCAGAGCGACTTGAAAAAAGTATTGCCGCATCCTATTGTATGGGTCGTATCTGTGCACGGACGATGTGTTTTGAATTGCCATGATAAAAAGCTGGCGGTGGGCAATTTTCAGGTGGAAACGGTCTGGAAGGTAATGTCTTCTAATGCTACATTCGCTTCTCCACAAGCAGAAGGAACAAAAGTAAAATCCGCTGAAATCTCTTTGGAATATACTGTCTATAATCGTTGCCTCCATAGTCTTAAATCAACAAATGACAGTTACGTATGATTCTCTAAAAAATACAACACAAATACTCATTTGAACAAAATGCCTCCGGGCATTTCAAAAGCAGTCGAATAAACAAAGAGATAAAATAAACGCCTATATGCAAAGCCTCTAATTGCGATAACGAACCCTCGGACGTATTCGCATCATATTTATGCGGATTATACAAAGTTATCCGATTTCCAAGCGGTGGTATCTTTGGCGTCAAGCCTTCCAGCACTTTGGGTTAGCTTCCAAATGCATAATTTCTTCTAATACTCTCCTACACGTCGGCAGGGAGCATACAACAATCTAATACTAGCTTTGCATTTAGTTAGAATTAAACCATGCCTATTTTTATTGTTGAAACGGGTAGCTGTTATCCTTGTCTTACGAAACGAAATTAAATTGGCTGAACCACGTTTTCTGATGAATGGTTGTGCATTCTCTGCACTTCACATGCAACAACAAAGCCTGTATAGTTGGCTTTGTTCAGATTTTAACCATACTGGCTTAGTACGATGCGAAGCACTATACAATGTCTATAGGGTCCTTCATTATGCAAAGTTGTAAGCTCTCGAGTGCTGAGCGCAATTTTTACATTCCGTAGCTCATGTGATTTCTCACACGTGGTGCATACACATTATTCGATGCAAATTTGTGGTCTGCCGTTGGAGAAGATACACTGATTGGACCATGGTCAATGGGCTTCATAACCCATACAATCAATTTGGAATTTATTGCAGTTGTTGATGAAATTTAAATATTCATATAGGTAAATAACGATAAGCCTGAAAACAGAAGTGATTTATCTGCTTTGGGCATTTTGGATTGTGTGGACGAAGATTACTGGTGATTCTGGACATAATTTGATTTATGTACATATGTGTTCATTTTCCCCCAATGTTGCAAAATGCACTTCCAGTTCTGGCCGCATTGCATGCGGATATAATACAGTAGCCCTAAGGTATCGCCCGATGGACGACACATTCAAATAGCCATATCGCGGCGAGCGCCATCGTTCCGAATGCGACGATCGTTGGGTGCTCGCAGGCCGGAATAGGGAGCGATAGGAAGCCAGCGACAAACAAAGAAAGCGACAAAAAAGGAATCGCACTCGATGGCTGTCCGTCTCTCGCCTGAAAGCGTAGTGACAATACAGACATAACCACTCGTTATCATTCATCCGAAATGCAGACAAAGCAATATATGCAATGGGGAATGGTCGGGATGTGCCAATACTGTCAGCATGTAGCAGACAAAACCAGTGCGAGATGGCGCAGCTTAGAGAGGGACGCTGGGGGATAGAGGCAGCGTGCTTTCGGTTTCTGGCTGTGCAGTGCGCACTCGGCTGGAAACTGGAAGCGGAAGACCCTTGCCGCCGGCTCCCAGGGATGATCTTATTCTATATCCCATATCGCATCCATTGCTTTCAACGTTTCAGCGTTCCTATCTATCTGGCTAGAAATGGGCGATGCTCTTTCTTAGCTTCCGGTAGTTGCAATGTCCGCAGCGGATTGCTTTATTTGAGTTTTTTTCTGTGTTGGTTTAGGGATATCTTGGAAAGATGCTTGAAGAGATGCGGCGATGGGGCAGAGACATGCTTTTGGTGCAATACGGAAGCGGAAAGCAAGCGGGGAATGATTATTTTTGTAGGGTAAATAGCAAGAACTTTGAAATGTAGGGAGAGAGGAGAAAAGAAAGCCTAGAGTCAACAGTAAACCCTAGGAATTTAGGAAACAAGAAACGGAAAGAGATTTCTTTTTGACCATTATATATAGTTTATAGTTTTTTTTATTATTAATTTCAATGGTAAAAATTGTGTTAATTTTATTAAGCGCAAGCACCTACAAAGCCATCTCACGGTACAAAGCTAAACCCTCTCCACGGTGCGTCTAAAAAATCAATTCCAGCTTGAAACCCTTTTCCATTCTCTTTCTACTCCACACCAAATCAACTTTTAATGACCACCTCAACGCATTATAAATACCCAAACCTACTAATTATAAAGTTTTAATAATCCAACTATCATTAATTGATTAACTACGATCTCTAATTTAATCATCACAGCAACATTCCGTGTATTTTGAGATAATGCCATCAAGTTGTAAAATGCACATTGTGCTAATTTGTTAGCACAACATTCGTGGCAAGTAAGAGTAAGAAGAGCGTTTCTGAATGACTGCAAAGCGCATTTACGTGTATATGGCACGTGGACGATAATGAGACTAATGAGACCATGGTTACTTGTCCACGGTAATGATCACAAAGTTGGAGAAAGGACAACATTGTAGAGAAATCTGCAACTCTAAATGAATCCCAGGTGATGGACTTAAACTCTAAATAATGCTCTGGTTGCATTGTGTGTCTAATAATGCACATCATAAATTGGTCTATCAAATACACATTTAATTAACTAATATTTGCATAGTATAATTGCTGAATTGATTGATTTATGCACCATGACTTGGAGTTATTGGTGTAATTGACGCTTGTTACGGTCCATTAAAGGCAATAAAACTAGTTATTGATGTTGATTTTTATTGCTGTTTCATTTTATAACGAATTTTGTTGTAAAATATAGTTAGTGCAGGTAAACTATAAAAGGTAAACATAAATAGATGTTTTGGAATGATATTATACCTTGACTTTTCGAGGTTGGTGCTTAAAAAATAGGCAGATCTTTAATATTCGTTGAGAATTTTTAATGAACTGCCGCTGCCATCATGAGTCTAGTTTTTCTTCCCTTCGGACTCTCAGAGGTTGCAGTTGGCTGGTTCTTTCACATGCATGGCACTATCGCGGCACTCCAGCCGAGATTTATCTGCTTCTCGGAGAAAATTTATATCTTCATCCACGTGGTATGGCGCGATACAGCGACACACCGTGCGGTGACTTATTGCACAACACACTGCGTCTCGTTACCCGAAGAATATTACACCAGAAGGCTGTGTGCACTTTATTTTTACTCCGCGGTTGTGGCTCATTCGTTATTCGTAACGAAGTACTGATATGCCTGCCAGAGCAGGTACAGTCCGTGGTAACTATGGTCCACTAGGTATTTGCACAGCGTGGTGGTTGCGCATGATGCGAGTTATCGATACACGCAGTGCAATTCCTTGGCGAGTTGAAAGTTTTTGCATGTTTGAATGGTGTAAAATTTAATGGGACGAATGAATTATCCGCAGAAAGGTTACAAAGGATATTGATCAGAGCAATTGATATGGTTCTATTTACAAGGAACACAAATTGCAAAATCACTTATTAAAGTTTCATTGCAAACAAAGGATTTGGTGTTAAAGAAGTCATACAATTTGCATAGCTTTATTATGACAAAATAACAAGAATGGTGGAAATGCGTGTTAAGCACTAGTAACTTTGCCGATCCCACCGCGGTGTTGAAGATAAACATTAAAACCATTAAATGTGTTTTATGTCTCAATAAAACATAATGTCCCACCAGTCGAGATCACACCGAAAGCAAGCTGCATTCAACAGCTTAACTCTATCTGCAAGCGGTCGTTGTCAAAGCCTGAAATCTGCAACACTTTACAAGTGACTTTTGCGAGGTACACAATCTTTCTTCGAAGCCGTCGCAACTGTGACCTTCGGGGTTTTCTACTCTATAGACGATTTTTTGCCAATTTATTGCTGTTTTTTGTCGGGGTTTATTGCTTCTCTTGGACCGTCAAAACTTCATGACAATGGGGAACATGGACCGGGACTGTAAACTTCAGCAATGAGCAATAAAAGGGTTTCAATGGCATTACAGCCAATTCAAGGTCTAGCAATTTTACTCTTCTTGAAGATGGTTGATGCGAAGAGGTGGAGAAATGTTCAGTTTGATCTTGAAGCTCAAGCGAAGAGTTTAGAAAATTGTGCAGAAGTGCTCTGAGGAAATTATGGCACACAAGGTAACGTAGAAAATTAAGTCATTAAACTTTCGAAATCAATAACCTCTATAAATACGACGCCAAAGTCGATTAATTAAAAGCAGCAATATGTCGGAAATTTATCTCTTAGGGGGGTTGACGTTATTTCTCCACTCTACATGCTCGTCTAGGTCTTCATTATTGTACCATAACTCGTCTGGAATGGCATGACGTTCAAACCTATGCTGCAGAAAGCAGGAACTCCACGTGTTGACTATGTCTATAGCCTTATTCATGGGTATGGTTTGTGCTCATATTAACCAGATGGTATGCGCATGGAGACGTCATTAAAGCAATTGCAAATAAATTTTATTATCTTTAACTACAATTTGCAATTTCTTGAACAATGGGTGTAATGCAGTAGCTCACTGGAAAGATGCTTGTTTTTCAATTAGTGCCGGAATTTCTTTCGTTTTCTGTTGTTTATACTTCCTTTCTGAGATCATTACTCAGGTAGATAACACCAATCTACCTTGTGGCAGAAGTAACCAATGATACTGAGCTCGGAAAGAGTTATGCTAAGTGAGAAATCATCATTAAAACACACGATCATCAAGGTCAACATCATCCAAGGCCATTAACATTATAATTATTAACAACTAATAAATTGGACTTATCCAGTGCTATGGTATCTCGAAACGAGTGCTCTCAATAAACCTTGATCGTTAATTTCTGCTCCCTAGAGTACTAATTTATCTTGATTTCTTCTTTAGCAATCCCTAGCTTATAATCAACGCTTTGTTGAAATTTATATCCTATTCAAGATGTTGTCTTGGGATTGGTTCTTCTTGGTAATTTAGTTAATGTTTTCCTGCTGCGCAGCGCCCTGAACTCATAAGTCTTTGCTTACAAGAAATAATGGCCGCACATCACGCGTTCAAGGAAGAATCACCCTTGCTATACTTTTTCAGCACCCTGCTATCCAGGGGGTATAGGGAGTAACATTGGGGGTGTTATGCAGCAAGCGGAATGGACTAGTGCAGGACTTCCGGAAAGAATTATGAAGAGGGTAAAAGGGTAAAGTAATGTTGCATTTGATAGGGTGATATCTTACATTATAGCACAACGCAATGAATAAGAAGATTAGGGATATTGTAAAGGATGTTGGAGTGGATTAAAATTTTCACTTTGTGTGAATTTTATAGTGCATCACACTCACTTCTATTAGCGCAATAGAAGTAAAAGTGTGCGAAGAGCCATACTCTTTATGATCAACTCATAACATAATCATAGAATCACCCCATGAGGGTTGAGAATGTCGACGACTTTGAGTATTGACGACGTTTGTGTATTAAAGTCACCTCTTGCCGCCTCTCGCTTCTATCGGCTGCTGCAATCTACACGCGCCAAGCTCATTTTAGTTTGACTGCCACCAGAAGTCAATCGGAGAAATGGTTATTCACTCGTTTTCCTTTTACTTTCACTACATTCAGCCATTTTCGTTAAGAGTGTTTAGTTGATGGAAAATTGGTTGGAAATTTGAGATTTGAAAATTTGGGAATGCCTCGGAGGAAATCATCCAATTGAAAGTTTGTTGTGTTTGAAAGGATGTGGGGAAGTTTCTAATGAGATATTATAAAATGTTTAATATAATCCACACACCTTGTTTTGTCTGTTTCTCTTGCTTGGGCATGTTTGCATAGGGTAGAACCATAGCAGGGAAGCTTGCGAAGCAAAAGCTCGCCTGCTTGACGCAACGACCAATTCGGCGCGCTCGAAATGGCGCTCGAATGGTGCATTTGCCGAGACCGGAATGGGCGATGACGTCGGCGCGAATTGCCCATCTTGTAAGCTGGCAGTAAGCGTCGAAAACTGACGGCGGCACGCTCCTGCTACCACCCGCATTGACCTATCACTTAAAATCTTCAACTTCACGTATGTAATGCGTGCATCATATTGATAGTGTACGGCGAGTGATGTTAGATATGTTATCGTGTAATTAATGTTTATTTGTTTATGGCAGTAGCACATCAGTGATCATCAATTCCATTACGCTGCTTTTCTGCGTATTGTTGGGCTGTTAACGCTTGTTGTTTGCAATGCGTACGCTCATAATGCTAAGTAACGTTGTTTGATTTTAATTATGAAATGTTGCTGCAAACATTTGCCTGTGCGCTGTCAGTATTGTCATTGGTGAATTCCCCTGAATATCCAGGCTATCCAGAGGATTATTTGCTAATGGACGATTGTTAATGGCAGCGAGAGCTTCAAGGGGATTGGGAAATGTCGACGTATCCGTTGTTTATTAGAACAATTCTCGATTTTCAAAGCGGAATGGATAAATGCAATTCATTGAGAATATCTATACAATTTTACCATATAATCCCAATTTGAATGAAATAAATCTGAGCTAATGTTAAAAGAAAAACATGGCAACTAGTATTGAAAGTTGCTTGTTTTGTTTAGTTGTTTGTTTTTTATTGCCGCTTATTTCTTTTTTGATTGTAAATTGTTTGTTACGGGTAGTATAGGATAGTCGGTGCAGAATTTCCACGCCATTTCACATGCGATAGCAGAAATCGATTCGTCGGTCTACAGCAAAGCGATTTTCCGATAGGTTAATGTATTGTAAATGCGTCCGGCAATGGCTGCGATGTAAAAGCAATTATAGTAAATCCATCCCCATTTGCCCATTCATTCAGCGCACAAAGCGCACAGCGTTTTTCCACACGCTCGCATTGTGCATGTCAGTTGCAAAATGCGAGCAGATTAGAAATAAACAATTTCGCCCGTACACGATAACCGCCGAAGGAAAGTAAGAAAATTAAAACGCCCTTCTTCGCCGCGCCCCGTCTAATGTTTGTTTTGAGAATAATGTTGCCATTAGGAGGATAGACCGTGCGGCAACAACTTATACCGAATGCGCAATTTTCCTTTTCTGGACTTTTTTCGCTTTCCATTTTCTCATCCTTCGCGGAAGCCAAGATGTACTACGAACGTTGGCTGCGCGCATTTTTCCTCGTTTCCTCCGCTCGGCTGGCGTTTTCTTTTTGCGCGCAAAATGGGCGAACGCTGAGCGGCCATTCCATTCCGCCGCTGGCACCAAAGCGTTTTTCCGCATTTTTGAATACGCTTCAACGTATTCTCGCCGCCGCCGCGGGCGGTGAGAGAGATGCACGCTGGATGTATAGCAACGTCGACGACTTTTATGGGCCGTTAAAGGTGAATTATGTAGATTAAAAGTTGCAACTGTAATTGCGATTTAAAACTCGGTCGCGACGCAATTCTCGGAGCTTAGGAAAAGCTCGCAGCAACTTTCCAGCCAATCTCCTATATTCTAGAATGTACGACACTGAAAATCAAGCCCAAAATAAAATTGTACTTGAAAAAAATAAAAATCTCGTTGCATGGTTCAGTGATCACTGATTTTGTTCACCTTCCTTTGGTATTATCAGTTTTATTGTGTCGATGATCCCTAGGAATATAAAATAACGCATGAGCACATCATTGGAAACCTTCGAGTACTATACAAGACTTTCAATGATGGAATTTATCTCATGCTGTTTCTTTCGTTGGAGATTCAGGGAAAGAATGAAAATATCAAATAACCAAAGAGCAAAAAAGATGGAGCATTCTAAGGCAAAAAAGACAATAGGTAGGAAGCTCCAAGGGTGTGTAGCACATTGGTATAAGAATACGGTGAAGAGGAAAGAACGATGGAATGGATCGTAGAGAGCAAGGGAACGACCGTTTTTATTGATTTCAGTGGCGTATTCAGCTCAGCTTTCTATACTCTCGTCTTTTGTTGCCTCAGAAGGAAGAAAATTCAACAGCGAGCCAGCTAGGGTAGGAGTAAGGAGGCGTTCTTCAGTAATAAGTCAGCAACCATTTGCATATTGGTAATATACCTGTGACCAGTCCGAAACTGGTCAAACAGGTGAAGGAAAAGTGGGCGTCGCAGCCAATAGAAATAACTCCATCGCATTTTCCGTAGGAATTTCAAACTATTTTGCACAATTAAACGCTTGAAATGTCTGCGAATGTGATCCAACTGAGTTACATTTGATCATTAAGACGTCTTAATGATTTCACCAACGATTATGGGTGTGATAAATCAACATGAATGCTGTATTGCTCTATCTGCATTCTACACTAGGTTGTACCTCAAGCTCTTATCTACCTATATCACCGACTTGCTCCCGTACAAAGCGAGCAAACGCGTAAATGTAATTTAATTTAACGGCGTCGATAAATTCGGTGATTTTCTGTTTTCTTTTTAGGCCATTCCATCGTACAATACATTCATCGAAAGACTAATGAGCGGCCCGATAAAATGCATTTGAAGCGCGAGGAAAAGCAGAATTATCTTACAACCTGCGCAAAGACATAAAATATTTCTAATCGCAAGTCTCAAGAACATTTGCACTAAGTCATGAGGCAGGCAGAAAAAGTTGAGATTGAAGTACTTGTATTAGATTGCAGTAGACGCCATTTTGTTGCCAGTCACTTCAGCTGATGGAGGCGAAGTGAAATATAAGAGCGCATTGTGCGCCGCATTAAATCTAAAGTTTAATTACGAAAAGGCCACTTTAAAAACACTTCCAAGTGCCATTATCGTATTTCTCCGATATAGTAGATGTAGCTGGGAAGGGAGCCGGAGGCGGCAATTGCTGCCTTGGCGCTGCTGCTTTTCTTCGCGGACTTTTTTACATTTTGCTCTTTTTCCTAGAGTTCCCGGGGCCAAAGCTCTGGCGCGAATGGTAGCAAAGATTAATCTGAAATACGACGCCGTTCATAATTGCTTTTAGGGTGCTTTAATAACCAGTTTGAGGGCATTTAGATAAGAGAAATTGGCGCGTTTTGAACTTTTTTCCGCGACAAAGTCTAGAATATTTGGCACTGCAGCAGTAAGTTGAATGTTTGGAGATTATTTTGATGTAGATGCAATAAAATTGTGTTTCATAAAGGACAACTATTACTGGTGCAGATGGCTTGCAATATATAGACAATAAAAAGATGAAATGGAAAACATTAGAAATACTTGTAGACCCAACTGGCTGCTTGTAAGAAGGGGAGCCGAAAGCAATAAGGAGTGCCATCAGGAGCACATTGAACACATGTTACACACCGTTAGAAATGAACATCGAGGATATCAAAATGCATCATTGTGTATTCTTTATGTTGCACATATGCAACCGATGAATCATTCGTTCCTAACCTCACAAGAAAGTTCCGCGTCTTTTCGTATGCAAACTAAAACACTCTCTGTTTCTCACCTTCTCAGACTACGGTACATGTTGCAAAGTTGCAATATGAAATGCACTAAATTTGCCCCTGGTAAAAGTCTTGCCAAAAGCCATTGAGGAGGAGGTCGTCTCAACCACATTCTCCGCGTCTTCTAATTACATTTACACTGCATGCAATGGGATACAATTATTTTATGGTACTGATTCGGAAAGCAGCTACCGCCGCCGCCGCCGCACAATTAATGCGGCAGCATACACAGCCGACGTGTGGCTGCTTCCGCCCCGGTGAACTTCTTCGCGTCGTCGGTGCGACTGTGCGTGTTTCGTTAATGGCGTCTGACAACATTTGAGGCTGAGCAATATCATTCCAGCTAGCTGCTGCTAGATTACTACAAGTTCATCTGGGATCTGGTGAAATGAGTAGAAATTGTTTCAAACTGCGATAATCATAAAGGTTTCTAAAAAATAGAGGAAAAAATCAAGCTTTCATCGGCGGTTTACTATCTTGATAGAAAAAACGATTTCATGGTCCTCCCAAGCAGACTATGCAGAGTATGGAGATTTCCGAATGTCTAAAAGCACGTCGCGAAAAGATTTATCAGTTTGTTTGTGTTTATTTTTGGTTGCGGCTAGCGGAAATCAGTGGGAAGTTGGGGAAAATGTACACACAAATCGGTCGTTACCGCTCCGTCGGGCCTGCAGAGTCAATAAGAAAGGGTGGGATGTGAAAGAGGGTGTCCTCCCAGCACGACCGAACGACCCATGTGGACTTAGTTATGTTACCACTATCGAGTGATTTACGAGTGTAATTTCCCACCCGGCGATTCGCGATCCTCATTGGATTACCATTGGAAATCTGTTGAATGCAGAATATTTTATTATGGAAAAATATCATATAGCCAGTGGTGGAAATGAGTTTTGGAACTTTCGCTATTACTTTTAATAGTCTAATTTGCAAAATAAAGCAATAAACCGGTGGCAAAGTTAAAACTTGTCAAACTTAGGTATCTACACCAAACACGCATCTTGGCTTAAGCAAATCCTGGTTCCACGCTGAAACTTACTTATTATGAGTTGTTCCCTTCGTTGCTGGCTTCTTCCCGACATTGCCGTAACCGCCAACGCAAACTTTGGAAACAAGCCGCCGCGTTTCTATTATAATTAAACAACCGTTTTAATTAACACACTAAATTATACGTGCGCACCGCGAAAGACGATGAGGGAGTCTGCGATGACATTTATCTCATCAGCGCACATGCCGCACAACAAAATTTACATGGCTCTTGGAACTACCACAGTTTAGGTAATAACTGTAAATACGAGCAATATTTGGCGGAATATTAATTTCCTCTATTGCATTTCTTCCGTCTTCAAAGCGGCGTAATCTTAATTCTTTATTTTCAATTAGTTTATGCGCATACCGCTCGTTAAAATGTCGTAAAGGCACGATTAAAAAATATATTGAGGGTGGGCTAAAGGAAAAAAATCTGATGCATTTAATTAATTTGAATTCTTGTTGGGTGTATTGCCTGTACTCAACGAGGACATTATGAGGGGTGTTAGATGCTCCCTTCCCGGATTTTTTCATTTCTGCACGACCCTCGACTTATTTTTTCAATTGCTTCGCCTGTCTCTGGAAGCTTTAACGATGTCTTTACAATTCCTTTTTAAGACTGCAAACTGCAAACGTGGAATGCTAGAGGATTGGTGGGTACCAAGGGCGGGTAAATAGAGGGTAGCGTACTCATAATGCAAAGCGTGCTAATGCAACCAAGGCAAAGTAAACGAAAGAAATTCTTTAGTAAGAGGATTCTAAGGCTTTGTTGGGAATATGAGGGTTGAGAAGGGGTGGTAGGCAAACGCAAATAACGCCATCTTTCTCAAGAAAATCAAAAGAATTCTTATCTAATGCATTTTATTATAAATTAATCTCGATTCTCGGCTTAATCTAAAATTATTCATTGGAATTGTGAAACAAGAGCTGCAAGGAGAAAATTAAGGCGGTATGGGCACGTATACTCGTTGGGTCGTTAAAAGCGTGGAAAAACGAAGTTATTTGTTGTTATTGCTTTGGGGAATGCGCACTTGAATAATGAACTAATATTAAGTCTGTACGTGCAAACGACGCGACCGCCGCCGCCTCGTATCCTTTTTCTCACTTACTTCGTGCCCATTATATCTTGGCATGCGCCCGCTGCAGATCGGAAAAGGGGAAACGCTGTTGGGACTTAGTGAAAATGCCAGAAATACCTTTTGCGCCTAGCTGGCAGACGAAGGAAATGAAACTCGATAACTTAGCGCCGTACACAGTGTGGAGGAACTGTCTATTTTTCATTCGCGAAGAACGCACGCCCCGGCATAAAGTAACTCGTACACGAACGTTAAAGTCGTACGTGCGAAATGCATTTGCGAGATTTTTCGGAAATAACATCGAACGTGATGCAAATGCAGGAAATCAAAGCGGAACACACTGAAATTTCATACTTTAACAAACTAATATCGTTGGCCGAAAACGTCACATAAAACAAAGATGGACTTGACGAAAATGGTAAATTTAGTCAATTTATAGCATTGCGAATGGTGGACATAAAAAGGAAATTATCAAAACATTGCTGGAGCTGAAGATTCCAGCTGAAATTCTGGCGCTTTAATGCGCAGTGGCTTGGAAACATCCCACCGGCATTGAATATATAAATATTGATCAAATGACGGTATAGTTGCGGTTTTCGAAAGCACCCCGTTTGCCAGCAGAAATAAAATGTACATTTGCACGTCTGTCGCATAGGTAGATGGATTTTCCCCGGCCGATACAGTTTCTCCATCTTAGGCATAGTTGGAGGGTTGCAACCGCCAATATCACCTGGTATCCAGTCTATAAAAGCATCCTATGTATTTTGAATGATCCATTGAGTTTTATGGGCCTTTATGATGCAATTGAGAGTTCCTTTCAACTGACCTAATCTCCCCAAGTCTCAGATTCTTCAATTCTTTACATGTCTCAGAGAATAAACTAAAATCATAATTAATTCACACCACATGTCTTCTATTGGAGTTTAGATAATCAGATTGTATCCAACATTAGGTCAGTGACAATTCATGCCTTGATTGAATTAATTGAATCGGAAGATTGTTAAGGCCATTAATTCCAATGAATGGCATTTTAATTAACTGAATCTAAGCCCACCCAATCGGTGGCTGGGTAGTGCGATTTGGAATCATCGATAATGGCGACCATGTTGTAGTTGGTGGGTTCCACGGTCGTTAAAACCACACAACCGGTAGATAAACAAATCAGAAGCTGTAAATCAAGTTTAATTAGCTGCGCACGAAGGCGATCATCTTGGTAAAAAAAGGAATGGTGGTATTAGAAGAATACAACTGGCAGGATGTTGTAGAAAAATACTTGGGATGGTTGTACAATCGTGTAAACATTTCTCTGTTGTTAACATGCAGGAAAAAATGCCAGACCAGAGATGGAGACTACAGACCGGTGAGGGTTATGAAATTAATAACTAAAAAGAAAACCTGGTATTTATACAATAAAAATGAACAAATATAAGCTTCTCTCGCTGTTCAGGTTGTAATGAAGCTATCAACTATAATTAATGTTCCCATCATGTGCGTTTTTCTTTCTCTGTGGAATTAACCGACTGTTTCCTAGCTTGTACCAGCGTACAACGCATAATTAACAACAGCCATTCATCAAAACCAATGGCTACAAAGGCAAAGCTTTTATAATGCCTCAATTTACTCGCGTTGGAAGAGAATAAGCCCACACATCTTTTGGGCAAATGTCTTAATTTATGCCGACTGCTGAGTGTTGGCATGGCCTCATAGGCCGCGCGGGTTTGGAGTCTAATATCCCATTTCGAGAATGGTCGATCATGGGCCCATTATACGTAATCTAAATTATCATTTAAAACTCCCTACCTCAGCCGGCGTTGCTTGATGGTCGGTGTTTGGGCAGGAGGGAGCGACCCGCATGTGCCGAGGCGGGGATTCGGACCTAACATTCTATATGCAATAAATTCTCGTTTCTTGTTTCCACGGGTCGTTACCAAGTGGCATTGAGAAGAGGATGGTAGGCATTTGATTTCATTTCGCACTTCATCACCGAGGTTACCTGCGCGTGGTTTTGTGATCAACACAGTTGACATGTTTACGATACCCATTTATTTGACGTAGTGTTTCAGCTCAGTTTTTCTGGAAGTCTTCTAATTAATTCATGTGTTTTCCATGTTGGGAATGTGTTGGTCACAGAGTGGCGAACAGTGTTAATCTCAGCATGGAAGCATCCTAACCCTTGGATTTTCCTTCTAATAAATTTTGAGCTTTATATAAGTTTTCTGCGGTGTCGCGAGGCGCGCTTACACATTCATGGCGCAACTATGGAAATCTGTCGTTCGTGCAAGGGTTTGCATCCCAGCCAAGCCCATTTGCAACGAAATGGGCGCAACAACACTCTATACATCTCAATATTATTCCACTCGACGACGCGCTCGTGGATTACCCGACATTTGCATATTCTAAATTTGAATATCGGGATTATCTCGCCCGAACCAAAGCACCCTCGGGTCCATAGACCCGCCTCCTAAGCCTGGCTAAAAAGCGAAAATCTACTGCTGCAACTTCTCCTCAACCACGATAAAACTCGTATAGCTGATAATCAAACAAGCATTCTAACGTATATATGGCTTTGTTTTTTCGAGCGAAATGTTTTCTATGAGTTATCACGATTGCTGCATTATATTCGTGTCATATTTATGTCTAGGTGCAGTTTTGAGGTTTTGAGGTGCTTCAGAAACATTCAAGGAGGGTGTGTTTGCAGAAGCAAGTTTCTGGACCAATATAAAGCACAAAGCGTTGCCGTACACTTCATTTAACAGAGATAACGACCTCTAGTTTGCCGTTGCGTCGTGCGCAGGATGCCTATGATGATGGCCTGATGCTTTTCCGAGCAGGAAAGAAAGAACGTTTGCTTTCACCGTGCGCAAGGCGGCACGGCATCTACAACTGTTATCATTCAAGCATGCACCGTTTGCTCCCATCCCTTCCTTGCAACGCCAGGTTGGGAAAACGTCGGAATTGCCACGCACGCTGGGCCGCTTTGTTCCACGTTCCATTATTCCAACGAATAAATTGCCTGAATAGCCGTCGGATTTCTTTTGTTCTTATTGTTTTAAGTGTTCCATTGGCAAAACTCGGGAAAGGTGTGTCTTGCAGCGTCACCTAATTAGCCATCCACAATTCTCTGCTTTGAAGATGTGCCTTCTGTGAAAGATTGATCAGGTTGTATTTTTCAGCATCGAATGTCATCTTTTTGCTTGCATTTTCTGCAATTCCGCAGCAAGTGGAGCGAGTTTGTTTCTTTCAGGCTGGTTGTATATGCGTGCTGGGGGCAGTTATGCGCGAAAGGTCGTGTATTTGTTCGTTGGGGGGACGATAAAGGGTGATGGACTGATATGTCCGCACATAACCACACATCGACTGGGAAGCGCCCGCCGGCCCCGTTTTCCCATTTTCCCATTAAAACTGGAAAACGGGCTGCTGCGGCGGCGGCGGCGGCGGCGATCTCGCGCTGTGCTGCGCGCCAGCTCGTTGTATATGTATATTGAAACGGTTTATACCCCCCGTCGCGTGTACATCTAGCGCGTTTCCAATTTTCGCCTCCAGCTTTTAACTGCGCCCACATAATACCAACATTCGTAACGTAATCCACGCGTTTGGTTCATACAGAGTCCTGCAATCACCTAAAAACAATCTTTACAACTCCATCAATTTTATCAAAAACGTTTAAACTTAACGCTCTCCTTGCCCTGAGAATCATTCTTTCATCTGAAGCAAACTCGAAGATCACAAAATACTCTTTCTAGTGCTAGTTTGATAGGGTTCAACACCATGTATACAGGAAAGAGTGAGGTGGGTAAAATGAGGATTGTTGCGAATTTAGTTCACTTCGCATATATACACCCAGTCCCTTCACGCGACGAGGAGCAGAACGCAGAATATAATCGTACATCGTCGAAGATTGGACGGTGGGATTATCCGTCGACCGGCGGCCACGGTGCGGAAGGAACTCCACATTTACCCTCCCCCGAAACTGTACAGGACCCAATTTGAATTTTAATTTACGAAGGCGCTCACTCTCCACCGCATCCACAATTGTTGTTAGCCTGATGTTTATATTCCCGAGTGGGGTCCAAAGAAGGATGTGATCCAGCGCCCGATAGTGCCCAGTGGTCAAACATCTCCCAGTGAGGAATGATCTCATAAAAGGGACTCGTTATCAGTATTGCAACTAGGGGGAGTATGATTTAATCCTTTGACAATTAGATTAACGCTCTATTGGGATGGACAAGCAAATAGGGTGCCTGAGTTATTGCCGAGAGAGAATACAAACAAATTTAATTTTGAGTAAGGGTGTTTAATGGGTCGTTGGAGGATGCAACGCCATCTACTGAATATTATATTGGCTTCGTGTTAAAGAGTTGTTGTTAGTTTGTGTTGTAAAACGTGTCAACACAATCAATTTTACGACACTGAATACACTTTGGTTTGACTTCTAGTTGCATGTTGGAAGCATTGCAAGGCGTGTCTTGTAGTTATTAATGGTTACGATCGCTTTTACGATTTTTACGATCCGTAAAAGTCAAGCAAAACCCCAGTTTGTCTCTTTGCATCGGGTGCTTTGTGATATTTTGACCGTGGCACACGTTCGGCACTTGGAAATGCAGCAAACAGTAGCTGCATGCCCCAAATCGTCACCGCTGCGACAATGCAAAACACATAAACATTTATTGCGCGCTTTACAGGCTATCCACACTTGTAAATACTTAATAATCATGCGCTGTGTGGGGACATAAATATTAGTGTCACTACTAAAATAGCGTAACTCTATGATTAATGGGTTTGTAAATTGGATATTTATAGTTCATACGAACGCATTGGCAATACAGTAATCTAATTTAGTTGTAATTAGTTTAAAAGCAATTGTAATGTGTTTGCACTGCGCGAAAATGCAGCGGGCAGCGAATGGCAGCAAACACAAACAAACGCGTAAATTTTCTCGGAGAAAAACTCGCCAATTGTGGTAATTCTGCTGGAGCTGCAAATCCCTGATTTACGACTGAAAGAAACGCAGTCAAGTTTTTTAGCGTTGAGTTTGGAGGCAAAGTTAGGAATAACGAGGAGACTTTAAAGAATATGAAGTAAAAAGAAGCACGCGAAATAAAAATGAGTCGACAGATATAATAAGAAACAATAGTCAAATGGTTTATGAGTTTGTTTGGGTTTGGAACATTTCGAACATTTTTCGCATAAAGGCCGACAATTTGGAATAATTTAACTTGAAAATAAGAAGGATAAATAAATTAGTTTGTAAACATTCTTAATGTGAGAGGAACGTATAAATTGTGGTTTTTAAAATGGAGAATTTACGAAATACATCACGAAAATGAAAAGTGCTTCAATGTGAACATTAGTTTTTACTGTTATTTTCTGCAATTTCTACTGAATGTGCAATCCAAAGAAAAAGATCACCCAGAAAACGAATTCGACGCAGGAAAAATTTCCCAATCTTCACAACTCTATCAAAACATAATTATCACCTAACTCAATT
Organism: Diploeciton nevermanni; assembly: GCA_027575565.1. Taxonomy (NCBI): domain Eukaryota; kingdom Metazoa; phylum Arthropoda; class Insecta; order Coleoptera; family Staphylinidae; genus Diploeciton; species Diploeciton nevermanni. The sequence continues at coordinate 2,797,548 of JAODIE010000008.1, forward strand.
CTTTATTCTTCTCAAAGCAATTTTTGTTTTCAGAACTAAATATGCCTGCAATGGAATCTCAAACCATTTTCCAACATGAGAACGACATTCGAACTGTTCAAACTCTCATTGTGCAACGATGTGAATGGCTACCCGTACCTAATGCAATGAGATACGTCCAAGGGGACAGTTCAGATTAAGATATCTCGAGGGGTTCCACTGGCTTTCACAATGTTCCGCGCCGCCACGCTGCGCTGAAGTTGTAAGTTGAATGTTTCAGTCCATAAATATGGCTTCTCACTAATCTATCTCTCTCGGCACTTACAGAAATCATACCAATCTCTCTACCTCTCTGGGTAGGAAGACCCAACAGGATGATGCACGGTGCACAAAAAAGCAAGAATAAATTTCGAGGAAAGGCACACACGAGTTAAAAATAAAGAAGGTTGGTGGAAGAAAGGTTCATGGCTGGCGGTGGAAAAGAAAGAAAAGGGATTTATGGGTATGGACGAAACCGAAACGAGACCATTAAGTCATCAGCGCATAGAGAGAGGTACAAAAGAAAGGTGGAAATAAATGCACAAGGAATGAAGAAGTTAATGGGTGTCTTCTGCTCTTTCGCAATGGGTGAGTTATTGGAATGGTTTGGAATTAAATTAGTTTCTTACCTACTTCAACTTTCTTCTGTTGGCAGAAGAGAGTTTTTTTTGTATTCTTTGATTGATAACTTCTTTAAGATGTTTCATATTTTTAAATTCGCTATGCATTTTTGACATTGATACAACTTTAAAGTCTTTGTAAATCGTTGAATTGCTGATTTGGGATGTATGTAAACTGTTGCAGGTCTTGTCACATAGTTTATTACGATTTATACGTCATTGGTCTAGCTTTCCAATTGAGTAACATTTATAGCATCATCCAAAACTCGATTTAAATGCAGTGTAAATAATTCTTCTGTTAGTCAAATAAATTTGTTTTAGGTCTATTTACATTAAAAGCTCATCTAAATGAGCCCCCCAATGAGCTTAAAGTAAATGTTCTGGAAGAATCAAAACAAAGGCCCCATATTGACTGGACTCTATATTTTGGGTTTTACGAAGCAATCGCCAACTTTTGAAACTCAACATGAAAACTGAAAAAACTCTCCTGGATGTTCACTTCCAGCTGGAATGTCTTTAGGGATTTAGCAGCTCCGTGAAAGGCATGCTTATAATGGGATATTCACGGAAAATAAGACGAAGAATAAAAGCGTGTTTGCCGGCCCCCGCCGGCCCAGCACCGCGGGAAACGATGGAAGCGCACGATGGATATCGTCGGCGGATGCGGCGGCCGCCTCTCGCGCGCACTCTCATTGGCTGCACCGGGTGCGTCGTCGTGGCAACGGCGGCGGGAAGGTGGAGGCCGCGCCGCGTGCCCGTCTTGATTCATCGCCACCTTGAGACGCCGCTTGAATGTTGCCTTTATTCAAATTAATCGCGTTTTTCCTCAGCGCCATAGCGCGCCTGGCTTCTTTCCCATGCGCCGCGTTATTTCAGCAATAATTCACCGCGGTGGATTTCATATTGCTATTGGTATCGCAGCTGCAGCGTGCACTCACGGCTGGAATAAAATTGAAACTTTGCTATTCGATAGAAATTCAAATTTTGCACTTTGGCACTTAAATCTTTCCAACACGTAATGCCAGTAGGGACATTCATGGGGCATGTTATTTGTTGTTAAGCTTGAGTGATTAAGAAGAAACCATTACAAATCTGTGGTTAAAGGTATACTATTGGAAAATTATTTTTTATTTTTTGCTGAAAAGTCTTGGCGGTGACCGCATTCATCAGCGTTGCTGCACCTGTTTAAAGCGACGGCATTTTCGAATATTTATTATTCGCAAAATGCAAAGGTGTTCAAAGTTTCATTAAAACTTTTCACGTTATTTGCTACGGATTTACTTGTGGAGGCAGTGCTAGTGTTACTTTCCAACGTAATTAAAGCGTTTTCATAAAACTTCAGTGTTCCAGTAAAATGATTATGAAAGAAGGTCTTATGCTATTTATCCTGACACAATAATTATATTACTTTAATTCGCAAAAATAGAAATAGTAATTATTCCTAAAAGTAAATAATGAACCAAAAGTATATTCACATCAAATACATTTATAATGTGTTAACGAGCGAAGTAGAATTAATTAAATACGTCCATTGCATTAACATAACATTCAGTAACCAGAATAAAACTCATATTTATTCTTTACTGCCTTCACTCTTCATGAATGTCCAAATTAATTCTGCTTTTGTGTATATATTGTGTACATTATACGCCGGATATTATATACGTAATTATTCGCAAAATAATTTCAGTACAAACGATTTACACATTTTCAAGGCTTTCATACATGGCTTTCAATTAACGCATCCGCCGTTCGGGAGAATATGGCTAGCAATAGCTGCCGCTCGTAAATCCTAATTAATTAGCCTATTAGCGCATTAACCATTAATTCGTTACGTTGGTTACTAGATTAGTAAATTTGTATGAAGTTACTGTATTCTATGTACTTTGTTTACAACGCGGTGTAAATCTGGAGCCGGCGACCAATCTGCTTATAGACCTATGATATTTATTTTCGTAGGTTAATCAATATTCTACGTACGACATGTGCATTGTTATTATACCTAGAACACTACCGTTATTATGTAGACGACAAGCAAAATTACGTGGGTCATGATAGTAATTAAATTGCAATTTGTGGTTGACTTAATTAGATTTAATTTAATCATGCTATTTGTAGCATGCAGAACTCCTTCAGTCTATACGATAGCATAAGTAAGTGTGTTAAAATTAGATTTAAATGTTCTATTGTTGGTTTTTGTTTAACTGTCTACTGGTGTTTTATTGTTTAGTTTTTGACGGGTAGTGCATATTACTATTTGTGAATTATGTGATGTTTGAAGTAAAGCATTAGGTATGTACTACACGACACGAAGTTGGTTTACAAACTACAATGTATTATTCATCAATGAATTAATTCCATGATTACATGCATGAGGTAAAAATCATTTTCGAATATAACATTTTTATGTGTTATTATAAAATAAGGAATTTCAAGGGAAGAGATATTTGCAATTTCTTCAATTGTCACCAGAAAATTTTGTATTCTCTATGTTTTAGGTGCGTCATCTTATTGAAAGTAAAACTGCAGTAAACTAGGATGATGATTGCAGCAATTTGACAATATGACATGTTGAATTTGAGAACAACGAACATTGCCGGTGCGTTGGATAGTCGAATTTTGGTGGGTCGATGTTATTGCTTGCTATGCTCACTGTTTATAAACAAATCTATATTTTGGTGGTAGAATTTCTTTTTATATTAGACTATTAAAATAGAAACAAAAGTATGTGTTATATGTATTAATTGATTTTATCTTCATTTCTTAAAAACGACAATTTATATACTTTTATAATTTTAAGGGCATATACTATAAATAATTTTTAAAAGTACCTGTTAATATAGATTTCAATGCATTAATACAAGAATGATCCATTATGTAACAAGTTTTGCTTAATTGCTAATGGAAAATTTTTAACAGTAGGTCAAGTACTCTAAATTGTAGATTAAAGGTTAATTAGAAGCTTCTATATTAATTAAAAGTAATTTTATATATTTTACAAAGGCGATATTGAATATGGGCTCTAGCAGGAATATGATTAGGGTTAAACGAATTTCATATTACAGCTACCCAGCGTTACATATTTAGTGCTATCTTAATTGGAAATGCCTTAAAATTGAGGTCAAAATTTAATCATTTCGTATATTTTGTAAAACATGGCTTGAAAAAATAGCCCTAGTGGGAAAACTAATAGAGATAAGAAGATGCTAGATATTTCATTTTCTAGTCGATGTTACTGTTACTGTATCACGTAGTATTACCTAAAAGATGCTTTGGAAAATAGGCT
>JAODIE010000008.1:2801571-2872038 GCA_027575565.1 Diploeciton nevermanni
TTTGGAAAATAGGCTCTAGCGCGAAAATAATGGTACCAGGATCACAAAAAGAAATAAGAGGTATTTGGTTAAAGTCTATTTCAACCGTCTGGTGAGAACTAAACTGATGATACCTCCTAATATATTCTGCGACTCTGATGAAACTTGAAATATGGTTAAACAATCTTGTACCTAATTTTTGGACTTGTTGCTAGGATCACAGTAAATAATAAGAAGTATTTTGTTTAAGTCTATTTTATATGTTTAGAAAGGAAGCTTCTAATAAATTCTGTAATCCTGGTATTAAGTTCAAAAAAATTTTTTTTTAAATAAATTAAGTTAATTTTAATATTTTGAGATTAGGGTTACAGAATATATTAAGTAAAAATTACAAAGAGTGCACTATATTTGACGTCAATTTTCAGGATTTCTTATAAAACTAGGGATAACTAGATGACTAATAACTGTTGTTTGATAAAGCAACACTTTAGCTACAAAATGAAGTATTTACTACAGTTTTATACTTAATAATTTTTCCACTACAGTTTATTTTTAAAGGGATTCTTTTCGAAATTCAAAAGTTTGTCAACTTTATCTCTAGCATTAAAGCATTTCTAATTAAGATGAAACTTAATGGGTAGCAATAATCCGCAGGGTTGAAAAAGTCGTAATAATATATTTCACGGTAAGTGATTATAGTTTATTATTGGTAACTTATATTGTATTTTTATTTAAATATTTTGTTATTGTTCCGGTCCCGGAGATATACTAAATAAACAGTTTTTATGATAACCAATACTCTTCGAGGTGGGCAGCTGTGAATAACATAGTCCTAATCTTTCAATTTATTTGTAACAATTTATACTATGCAACCAATCTAACCAATAAATTCAAATAAATAAAGCAATTAAATAAATAGAGCTGCATATTATTATGAAATTATTTCTTCTGGTATGTTACCTATTTAATTTTCTTCATTCGTGGATTTTTCATACATACTGTACATTACACTTGGAATCCGAGATTTTTTAAGTTTATTTTCACCATAGACAAGCAACTATTCATAGTTTATTATTTAAATTCATCATTGATTTTGCGATACTCCTATAATGAGCTAAATGTAACTCGGGACTATTTTAATTTTCTTGAAAACTTGCGCCTGGGCCGGAAATCGGATCTACGAACCCACGATCAAGTGTAAGCGTTCTCACAACACCACCATGGATTGCTACGAGAAAAGCAAGAATTTACCTATTTACAGTTATTACTAGGTACAAGTTGTAAATTACACATAGCAATTTTTTTTAACCTTCATGTTTAAACTAAATTTGTTACAATGATCATTGGGCACATAATTGTTTTGCAATAGATAAAGATTGTTTGAAATAATAACAAACAAATTCTTTTAGTGCAATATTTTTTCATCTTTTTTAAGTTTACTACACAATTCTGCCATTCATGAATATTTTCTTCTTGTATCCTTTACGTTAACCTATTATGCTTGCTGCAAGGTTTCTGCGGGCAATAGACACTGCTTTCACAAAATAAATCTGAAGGCAATAAATAGCTTCAAGGCCATAATACTAACGTTATAGGGCCTGTAAAGATGTGGTAAAGGAGTAAAAACTTTCACCAAATATTTGTTAAATTTGGAAAGAAGTCCAGTCTGAATTTAGTTGAAGGCTATGGAACATCGTTTTTATCAGAAGAGAAAACTCATTTATCATTGTACGTATTGTAAAATAAAAGCAAAGTGGTGGATTAATTGAAAGTGTATAATAAACATTGAATTTAATTAATGTGGTAAAGATAGTGTGTATACAAGATGAACAACAATTAAGTATGAAACAATTTATAACAAAAACGTAGTGACCTCTATTCTATAAAAGCCAAAAGCACACATTTTATACGGCATGAGTGCAACGAAAACCTGTTGCAAACTACTGCGAAGTGTGTTTGTAACACAGCTATCGTACCGCGCTGTTTAAAAATCGTAAAACTTTACGAGACATAATATCATTCTCTATAAATACGCATGTGAAATAGTGTTTTAAACTTGTCTTGTTTTATATTTATAAATCAAGTGCAAATGTCTTCTTTTCACAACAAAAAAAGAATTGTTTTTAAAGTGACGCATCTATGGGGATTTCATTGTAACTATACCATCAGCATCAGGATCCTTCACTTTACTAGCAAGCTGTCAAGCAAGTTTCCTTCAAGTCAGCCAGGGGGCATGTAAAAAAGTACTTCACAGCGAGTGAAAGTATTGTGTGTTCTGTAGTCTGTTCGTAAATCATTTAAAATATCATAAAACAGATAATTAATCTTTTTTGTTATATCATCAATTAATTGAGTTTACCAAAAGCACGCCTAGTGTGGCCACAAGTGCGTCAGTGATGGCAGTAGGCGAAATGTGTTTATGTTGATTTTGATGGTTTTTTAATGGCATAACTAGCGTCGGTGCGCTTTGTTGGTGTTGTTTTATTGATCTTAAAATTATTTTAACAACCGCACATAAGTCCTTTGCTTGCGGCCTACTATCTGCTCAAGAGAAAAGAGGAGGCTGTTGGTCGAGTAACTCCTGTTTTATTACCAAATAATTTTTATTAGTGTTACTGTAAAACAAGTGTAGGTATTAAATTTTATTACTTTAGCACACTTTTTACGAATTCAGAGTTTACAAGAATTTAGGGATTGATGTGTTCGATAAGGTGTTGTGATTTTAAATGTACGATATTGGTGACATCTACCTTCAAATGACAAAAAGCAACCAAGTAAAGATTTTGTTTAGTGATAGTGAAAATATGTAGATGGTTCTCGTACTAATTTTCTAACATATGCATTGAGTAATTGAAAACTACATTAATTAGTTCTATATTAATCGTTTTTTATTATTTAACTAGTCAAATATTATACTTTTAAATTGGTAAACCAGTGTTTAAATTTTAGGTCAAAGAATGTTTGCAATTTTTCTGTATTCAATTCTCAAGGCAATTTAGGGTTGTCTTTTTATTCCTACAGCAGTAGGCTGCTGACTATCGCGTTGCGGTGTTCATGCCGGATATACACACCATATGCCTGCAGGCGGCAACATCATTGCACTGAAGAAAAGCTCCCCAATTTGAAAGTCGAAACGCAAACGGTTATGACATATCTTGAACGACCCCACAGAATGGAGACGATAGGATACTTCAAGCCGTTCTGGCAATTTATTCAGAGGAACTTACAACAAAAAGATGATATTTTCACACCTTCATTATTAAACGAAAATAACATTTTTCTTACGTTTTTTTGCATAATTTATAAGACCTATAATTGTGGTGAATATAACTTTTAGAAAATATTTAAACGGATGTACTAATTAGGAATCAATAATTTATTTTTTTCTAACAGATTATATCTATTAAATAAATTCGATTTTCGGGCAGACACAGTACAAGAATTTGCTGTTTCTAATTCCATAACAGTAAACAAACCACGACATGCCTACAATCCTCCACTTTATTCAACCCATTGAAAGCAGCTTCAACCCACAGTCCCGACATATGAAAGCATGTTGAAGTGATCCCACCGGCTACATGTTCTTGTACACCGGCCAAAGCGAGAATCGTCCAATGGCGTTGTCGTAATGGCCACGCCGCGGCACGCTTCGTTGCTCGTCCGCCAGATAGCACTTAAATAGCACATCGTAAATTTTACGGTTACGACTCCGCCTCCCGGTTTGAAGCCCGTGTGGGAATATAGGCGGCGCGTCCCTCCCGCACGCCGGCCCTTGTTTTTTACCGGCTCGCCGACCCCACTCCACGCCTCCCTCCACCCTGTCAAGCCATTTCCACCTTCGTTAAGTGCTGCCTGGAAGGGGAGATTGTGGCAGGGAATTGGGAAAAACTGGTCTTTGCATGGCACGGCTGAAGCTCATTTCTCAATTTTAATTTCCAGTTGCACTCAGGCTTGTGGAGCGGTGCAACTTGTATTTGGGCTGTTGGTATCTGCGAAATATTGTTAGTTTTCGTATGCTATGCAAATGGTAGATGATTTTATAAAATCACAAAAATTGTTTAAAACGGAAATCAAAAAATGAGAGGTATTATTAAACTGCATTAAAACTGCTGATGACACATGAAACTTTGGGTATGTTCAAAATAAATAATACAATCTTAAAGTGAATATGATATCCTAACAATATCATATTGCAGAGGTATTAAGTATTCGACAAAACAAACATTTCAAAACATAATACAATTGAATTTGATTAATTCTTTCGGTGATATTATTCATTATTTTGATGACATGCTTAAGATTCATTGCGCGATAATATTGCTTACCATAATTGTTAATTGATGGAATTGAAAATCCTTAAGTATATCTGCTGTCCACCTGTCATTTGCTATGGTTCTACTCAACCTTAGAAACCTTGAAAATAATGGAAATATTTAATGCGTTGCTTAATGAATGCATTAGGCCTCAATCATTTACTTGATTTGCGGTCATGTAAATCTGTTGTCTGTATTGAAATTGTAATTTTTATTGCAAATAACTAGTCTGAACGACAGTGCATCGCGTGAGTGCATTCCGTAAATGTGCATTTGTTTAATTTATGCTTCATCTGGGAACTACGTCCGTGTTTTATTGAATTTTTATTCTTTTATTATAAATTCTCGAATTGTTATTGATATTGTTATGGTTATGTGTTATGGCGGCGTTATGTTTATTGGACGGTATAACGCTGTCTTTAAAGTAGTTACGAGCACGAATTGGTTTGGTAATAATTCAAATACAAATTATTGCGAATGGTTCAACTCGGTGGTGATTGAAGAACAACTTGGACGACCAACAAGTGTCTGGCTTAATGCTAGTGCAGGAAATTGTAGTCTCTAGATCAAGGAGAAAACCGGATCGACTCAAAAGCAGTTCTGTTTTCAACTTTTCGGCAAATTTATGTGTGTTACCATACAGTAAATGTGTTGAAAAAAGAGTAAAACTTTGAATAAGACATTGGCGTGGAGAGAAACGAGACGAGAAGTGAAACACGCCAGGCTTGAAGGAAAGAATTAAATTTATACGAGCTGAAAAAGCCAAAAGAAAAGAGACTAATTTATGTATTTTTGATTCCAAAGCGCGATTAACCTACAACTTATTACTAAGCTTCTCTGCGCGTTTCATCTTATTTATTGTTGCTCACCACCAAGCCGCGGAATTTTTAATTCAATTTCTTTATCTAAGCTCATAGCATGAGAACATGCATTTGATACACAAATCCTATTATTACTATTACGCTGGAAATGTGTATATTTATTGAATTAATTTCCCGATTTTGTTCCTCTTCAATCTCAAGCATTGCGTTCTCGCACATTGCAATTAAAAACGGGAAAAGGGGTAATAAATCAATGTGTTTTTGCGACTTTCTATGCATTGGAAGTAAGTAAGTACGTGCAAAGTAGACATATTTTATAAATAATAAACGAGTAATAACGTAATTAAAGTAATATAACTTATAAAACAGCAATTGAGTTAAAAAATATTAAGCAATAAATCAATCTTTTCACGATTATTTTTCGCTTATTTCATGAAATTGTTTCCTATTAAGTTGTAAGGTTGATTCATTTTAAAAGGTGTTCTAAGGATGACTTGAAGGTGTTCCATGTACTTCAAAGTGGATTTATTTTAGCAATAAATAATGGTTAATTAGTTAATTAAACCGCTTTAATGAGTACTCTAGACCCGCGGTACTTCTGGGTATACAAAGCTTGCATTTTCCAATTTTCCCACCTGCATAATTAAATGTTTGATGACCTGCTTGCTACAAGCTCATCATAAGAGTTATGAAGCTCGTAATGCTCATGTTAGAATCGGTGAGTGACATGTCCTTACACGCATATTGCAGTGAATTGCTATTTACATAGGTAAAAAACAATTTTTTAAGTTGCACGACTTAGAGTAGCGTGTTTCCTGCATATTTCCGTATTTTCCAGCTGGAATCTCGTTTCCCAGAAAAACGATTTGCCCGCGGTTAAATCATTCAGCGAGACGTTTATGTTTCTACACTTTTGACGCGTCTCCGCAGACGGAAAAAATAAGAGAACGGAGAACAATGTGCATATGCTGCTACAGTGTTGCACACATAAAGTACGCCTGCTTGCTGGTAATTGCTAATGGTTGATGCGAGGCGACGTAGTCGCGATTGATTTACAGCCAGGATAGAAGTATGAAGGCGCATGGCTAAGCATTAATTTTATTTCTTGCGAGTGCTTAATGCTCATTTTGCGCATAATTCCAAACTTACGATGTGCTGCGAGACGTGTACCGCATCTATTCGTGTACCGGTGTTTACCGCTAAGTAGGCCCCACAATTGCATGGGCGGATAGCAAATAAATCGATATCAAAGTGCAAATGTGTTATTTAGTAATTTATTGATATAAACAAGCGATATGTAGATGGGCGAGTGGAAATGATGGTGGGAGAGGGTCTATCCGGATGGTGGCGCGTGAGAAGGGTATGCCATCGCAATATATTTTATATTTTATTCGCGGCGATAAATTCTTATTTTCATATTCCCCGAGCAGCAATGTGCGCCGAACGGGATTGCCCGGACTGCCCTCCGGCTGACTTTACCCTCTGTGCCGCGATGGTGCTACCTTTTGCCGAGAATAAAAAAGAGGGCAATAGACAAGGACGTAGAGTGTAGCATACGGTGGAGATGTATGGTGGCAAGCGGTGAGGGTGAAAGCTCCTCGTAGCGCATGAGGCATAGAGGATGGAGGGAACGGAAAGTGAATGACTGACTTTAGCTGCCTGGCGCTCACTTTTCTCCTCTTTGCACGCAATTTCCATCTTTTTCCTGTAGCCTAAGAATGAATATTGTTTTCCCCGTTTTATAACTTGTTTCATGTTCTTCTTGCTTTCTATCTGGGACTGCTCCACTCGCTTGAAGTACTAGTGCGTAACACGATGGGGAGTAACAAATTACGATTCTAGCATTTTCTCAATTTTTGCTTGTGCCCTCTTATATATATATATATATATTAGGGAATGTCAAAAACAGTCAAAATCAACAATTAATACTACCAACAGAAACTAAAGGCATGATGAGATTAGCATGATGAAGAAATCGTGAGACCAGCACATTTTATTGGTCTCTTATCATTTGCTTAAATCAGTTGCTTGCACCCTGTTGCAATGATACTTCTACCCTCCTTGTAATCAAACCATTGTCCACTGTTCTCAACTGACCTGCACTTCCCGACAAAATTATATTTTGTAGCCACATAACGTGCTCGGGGTGGAAAATTTAGGGTTGTCTCTGCTATAAACGTGCTGCGAATTGTTAACTTTATGTCTGCTTTATGCGTCCTCACTTGAATACGTCTTATTACGAGCCCAATGACGAGCATTTTGTGCATCATGGGGTGCGAACTGTTCAACGCGGGCATCAACTGGCCGCTTTGCCACAATTGGATTTTATTAGCTGTGACGCATTTTTCGGGTTTTCGCTCAAGTCTAAACAGCCACTAAATGCAATTTATTCTCGTCGAACACCCTTTCTGGACTTTCACCCTTTGCCAGGCAAGCAAGACTTTCTATCTCTTTGTTGGCATCAAACAAAAGCCACAAATGTGAAAGTTGGATCTTCAGAAATCAACACGTTATGAGACGAGGAGTAGTGGGTACTGGGGATAATATGGAGAGCGGTACGAAAGAACACACAAGTCTATAGATGTGCAAACTGCAGGAAATTGCTGAAACGGCGCGTGCGATGTAGAGCAACGGCGCCGGCAGGCAGGGTGGCAGTTTAGCGGCTCCGGCACGACCCGAAGTAATCACTGGCAGCGCCCCAGCAGCCTGTATATTGTCCTCCCGACGATCGTACACGAGCAGTACCTTAGTAAGCTCGCGAGCAGTTCCACACGACCTTGTGGACACCTTTACGACATTTCCGTTTTCTTTCTTCCATATCTTCTGGCTCGTCGCAGATCAAAAGCAGAAACACCTTAATTCAAAACAATAGCAATTCTATTAAATTATCCCCCTCCTAGCCTCCATCATTAATTATCATTAAATATTTAAACAGATACGTGATTTTCTTGTGGATGTAAATTCTGTTCCCAGTTTAATTTCATGCTCGAACACCGCCACGTTTTCCTCCTGCTAACTTCGCACAAAAGTTCAACGCTGCCGCCACCGTTTCCAATACTAATGGCTTGAACGCCCAGGCGAAAGAAAGCGCACAAGGGAAGACGCAAACAAATACTAATACCTTCTCAGTTGAAATATATACGACCGAAAGTAATGAAAGTAATGGAACATGGAACTAAAGTAGACAAGGCTGCGCAGCTCGTGCTATAAAGTAGAAAAAGTTCCAATTTTCTTGCGCCCGCAGTTTCCCTCAACGCTTTCGCAGTCTATTCCATTGCGCTACAATGTACCTAATTACGTTCAGTGTTCGCTGGCGTTTTCCACGCTCGCCGCAAGATAAAACATCGCTTTCCGAAACTTTTCTGCCACACTTCGCATGATTTTCAGCAGCCAGAAACTTGGGCGAATAAAGCAAAACAACAGTTTCATTATAAAGGCAAGTCGAGTTTTCCAATTTTCATAAATTTTATCTCCCACTGGCTGCGAGTTAATTCTTCATGCGCACTTTGGAATTGTGTGGCACTTTCGTACCTAATGTTCTGTCGGCGTTAATTAGGGAGTTGAAGAAATCTCTTGGACCTAGGACGGCGGGCGTTATCTGCCGCTTTAAATTAGGGTCCTGTGCTCATCTATGCGACACCAAATGCTAGGCGGCATGCTCGAATGTTGGAAAAAACGCCCACCTACTTGCTAGTTTACGATGACTGGATAAAAGTCCACAAGAACAATGAGCATCACAGACAATACATAAATGTCGGCCATGCGACAATAAACATATGTTAGGCCTCGTTTAATCTAACCCTAAATTTGGCTGCATTACTAATTAAACAAATTTTCTATTTGATTCTCGTTTTCTATATTCTATCAATTTCCATTATCGTATCCACTCCACGATGTCTTCCAAAATGGTCGTCCAATGGCAACACACGAATGAGTTTGTTTATTCGATCGGAAACGAATTAAATGCGCATCGCAGGGGTTAAATAAACCGTGTTCAGATCGCCAGCGCATGGTTTTATCGTCGTCTGATTGCTTTTCTAATATATTTATTTTGCTACGCTCATTGATCACTGAGCAAAGCAATTCTATTCCAAACAAAAAAATGAAAATTCCAGAGGGTTTGGGATTTATCGCGATTTATATTGTATGCTTTGTGCTAAAATGTTTTGGAGATGTTGTAAATTACATTTTTAATGCTGCTGTTTGTCACGTTCGTAATAGCGACCAGTCGAGAAAATCCTGTGTCAGGCATTTGGCTTTTCCATTGTTCTCGGCGCTAGGATTGTTCATGGTTCATCGAAAATGCAATTAGCAGGAATTGCGCATGAAGCGGAGGCATCCTCGATATTTATTGCGTCGATTAATACGCGTTTTCCATTCGGGATTTTCACGCTTTGTTTGCATATCCCGGCTTGGGGGCACCTGCATCCGGAAATTGTCACAAAATCGAAACTTCTGATTAATTTATCCGCATGTCTATTGTCACTTTGTTGTCTCTGTTCGGGTGTCGAATCTCAACATTATCTTTTTTCCAAGAAAAAGACGGATGCATTTTTAAGCCAGCAACTTTTTGATTATTTCTGCATTTTTTATACAATTTGACGCGAAGATTGTATGCTGAGGCTGCCACAAGATGCGCGAGTTGGTCCACCTTTTCCGGGCAGATTTGTTGGCCCGACATGCGGATGAACGAAGGGAGCTTCATAATTTGCATAATAAATCGCGAGAATATACTTTCGGCGTGCAAAACGCTATCTTTATAATCGGAAGTTTCAGCGTGGCCGTAAACCTCCCGCTTTATATGTAAACGAGTCTTCGGCTCCTTCACAATGGCAAGGTGGACCTGTCATGGATGAAGAAGTCGAGTGGAATTTCTTTGATTTTTCAGTTCCCTTCTTGTCTCTTAACAAAAGAAAATGTTTCAAGTGTATTCATTCGATGAGCAAAGGTGCCGCCGAGTAAACAAATACCATCACAGTTTATACAAAGCACACGATGTAACATCATAAATATTTATTTAATTCCAACAATCCACGCAGTGGATTAGCATTCCGAGCAGCTTATAACTGATTGTTTACACTACAATTCCAATCAAACAAGCACCTCAGCTCCGATTATTGATTAAATAATAATTTACTAGACTACCAGATACCATATATTGATAACCTCTTAAAGCATGACATTTAAAGTGCATAAATATGTAAATCATGCTCATTTGCGCCGAATTCACGCACTGAATGAATCGTGAAATGCGTGCATAATTACCATTACGAGTGCGATCTCCGAGCAGAAATCCACATAAACAGCCAACTCCCGACGCGTGTGGTCCAGAGCAATCGTATGGAAATGCAAAAACGCATTGCGATTGCCAATAGCAACTGGCGAGCGACCTTAAGCCAAAAGGCCAGTAGGAGCAATGCAGAAAAATAACATTATCTCGGCTGCAACTGTATTTTCCGCGATTTAATTGCTCGACAGCATCTGACCGAGTAGGAGATAATGCCACGATTTCCAAGAGTCTAGGAAAGTGCCTGAGCCATGAAATTGCAATGCTTACTTCACCCATTTGAAACTATTTCTAAGGTCACGATTTACGGCGCACTATCATTCGCTTATTTTCGACAACGTACCTTATTAATTGCCAGAACGCGTTTATTGTAGTGAGACTAATTGCATATGCATCATAGCAATAGAAGTTAAAGTCGCTAGTTAGCCACTTTAATCGATTGGAAATTGTATTAATTAAGCAATTAGCAGTGAAATGACTGCGATTCGTGCGTAATATGCAATGAAAAAGTGTTTCCAGTTAAAATTGTCATTTCGTGTGCTTACAGCAGCGTGTCGCATTAGAAGCGGTTATTACACACTTAATTGTATTATGCTAAACGTGCTTCGACACTTTTAAGGTGTTAGCATTTGTTGGCGTAATCATTGAAATGTGTATTAATATCGATTGCGAACTTTACCTGCCGCTATAAATCATTCAGCAACTATACTAAGCTGTAATCAGAAAGGAAATATTTATGGTTGACTAATAGAATGACTTCATTCTTTGTGCTTACTTCATTAATTACATAACATAATCGTTGCAAGCAATGATAAGGCAACTAGTAAAACGCAGTTTCGTAATGTCGTCAATATAGGACGATAATTATACGAAGAAATTAGTGCAGACGGGGAAGCGTTCAGAGTGATTTAATTTATGCTTCTAACTTCCACACAATATTGTTCATTGAATGCGGTTAAATTGGTTTTAGTAGGAGCATAGTTGAGAGAAAGTTATGAAAATTAGCTTGAAGTTATTGTAAATTGATTGAATAACAAGATAATGTATGTATTAACTCTTTGCGATTGAGAGGCTCCTTTCCGGCAGCATTAGCGGCACTTGACTAATTTTGTTGTGCTGAATCCAACGATGTTGACCAAGTTTAATTTCTTAATTTAACTTAATGTGTTAAACCACCTCACCAAACCACGCCATTTCCAATACTTCATATATAACTTCAAATTGGAATTTTGTTTTGATTAAAGTGGAATATTTACCAAAAAAACTCGGTGTCAATTTCCAAAGAAATATTTATTTCAGTTCAGACAATCTGTACAATTACAATGTTATAATATTAATTGGTTACACAGTAATATAAAGAACATGGCATCAAAGCAAAAAATCGTAGGTATAGATAGCAACTATACGACTTTTTAAAATGTAATTCTCTTAATCATCAATCTCATCAATCATCAGTATGGTCGGTATCGTAATTCAAGAGTGTTTCCGTTTTGATCCAACTATCTGTATATTATAAGTATATAAGAGGTGTAGACCTCGCCATCTTTACACCTTGCTCGCAGAGAGTTTTCTTCGACGTTAAAATCTATCAATCATTACGCAATGCATGAGTTTCTCTTACTTATCCGCTACTATTCTTACACTTAAGCTTACTCTTTTACATCTTATTCGTAAAACTTGTAGTAATGTATGTATGTATAAGTTACGTTTGCTTCCTTAAAGGTTAAGACTCGTCAGTGTTACGTACATGTTTAGATTTGCGATCCACAGGGTGGTTTTCAAGAGACCACGGGGCTGCAAGGGAGGAGATAAATTAATACTAGGTAGGATCACGCCGGTATCCGCCGTCTTGAAATATAAATAATAAGTTGTATAATACACAAAGAGATTGTTTGGCTCATAATTTCGTTAATAATTCGGCATTCGGCAGAGAGATTCGACCGCCATTTGAATCGAACCAAACTTGTACTATGCATTACATCCTAAGAGCTTAGAGGCTAGCAATAATATGTACACCAAAAGTAAGAATACTGTAATGAAATACACAAACAAGTGGCGTTATTCTCAACTGATTGCACGAGATAATTGCACATTTTCCAGCGGCCGCCATCAAACTCTCTTTTGTAATCGAACGGATGTTCAAACAAGTAGTTCACGAATTGGAGGTTTTCTCGACACAATCTACGATTTCTATCACAGGCTAAAGAGAGCTAATTTCATATAAACTTCGTGTTTCCAATTGTCGAATGATTTAGCCGCAATGAGCACTTCAAGAACGCCGCTGATCAAATCAGATAATCGCTAGTGAGTGAAATACGCATGCAGGACACAGTGTGAGGCGTCTATCAGTAAAATAAATAACTCTTAAACATTATGGCAAGTACGAAAATTCATTAGTCTACATAATTTACTTAAAGCTAAACGTCGTCCAAGCTACAACTGAGTGTTAGTTAACAAATCGAACTGAATGTACAACAAAACGAAGCAACTTTTACCTTTTGTACAGCGTATACGAATTTCTTATTACTCCAGCAATAAATTAATCAATCGACCATTTCATACGCGGTCGCCTTCAATCACGTACCGTCAATACCTTCAATCGGACATCAACTCATAGTTTTCGTAATTTTTTACATTGTTAAAATTTCAATTCATATATTTACTGAGATATTGTACAATTTTACGTATATGCTAATGTTTTCTTTTTGCTTGTATTACGTTCCTTGAAGATTTTCACGTTTCTCAGAAAGGCTCAAATGAGAGAGAAACCACTGCTGCTTGACAGCGAATTCCAAGAGTTGGAAATGAAGAAGACTGACTGTGAGGATAGTTGTATCACTAAAAAATCTACGTATATATCATTATATTACAACATCGATTTATTCAATAGTCATCTAGCTAGCTAACTATTAGTACGTGTTTTGCCATCCGATCATAATTGTTGTGTCACATTAACGAGATAGTTTCATGAACGGTAATTTGAGTTCAACTATGAGGATTAATTGGATTGTTCTGCGATATTCGATTGATTTATCTATTGAAAGAAGAGAGTTAGTTATCTACGTTGGATACGTTGCATTATTGTTTTTAATCATGGTAATAAATTATTAACGATAGTTATATCGATAGTATTCAATAATTTAAAGATGTATATGTAGTAATATAGATAGATAGTACCATTGTTACTTTCTGTCTGTTGAGTCTTAACACTCATGTACTTTACTCGATCTGCATTCGATGTTCTACACTGTTTGACTCGTTTCTTCGTGTTTACTACTAAAATATTAAGGTTTACTACCCTGACACCAAATTACGTATAATGTACTAAGAGTAAGATACTCGGCCGTTTTTTGTTTTGTTTTGTTTTGTTTTGTTTTCACCTCATCTGTACTGTGGCTGATTTCTGTTTTATTTATTGCTTGTGCGCCTCGCCTCTACTAATCATTATTAATTAATTGGCACAAGGTACTACGTTCTTATCGTCATCTTGATTTTGTTGTCTTTGATTTTGTGTTTTCTCCGCTCAATTTATACATAGAAAAATATTTCTCGAAACAATGAATTTCTATTTGATTTACGTATTTATTTGCTTGCTTTTTGTTTGTCTAAATAATTTCTTCCGCATTTTGCCAGAAAGTTTCAAAAGGGATGGATTTGTTGTTTGTAATCGTTACAACTTCTTCTCAACTAAAAATCACAAATCCAGCGTCGACAGACATGTTTCACTTTGTTCATGTGTTGTCTCTTGTGATCAGTTCTTCAACAACATTCCTTCAAGCAAAGAAAGAAAAGTGCGATAAAGGTAATAATATAATCATCCACAGAATATAATAATAATAATATTAATAATTAATAAAACTTAACATAATTCACTTTTAAGTATTAAAACGAGTACACAATTGGAACACAGTTTCTCAAAATTATCAAAAATATGTACACCATTCGCTTTCTGTGTCACTGATTCATCAAACAGACGTGTAAACAATATTTATAAAACAACATAATACAAACATAAATGTTCTTCGATCGATCTGCTATCGATCAATGTTCGCACTTGCTGCTCCTCCTCGACGCACACAACATTTAAACAAACACGCACTGAGTAGGAGAGGAACTCAAGAGTCGAAAGAAATGTTAATAACCGATTTGATCGAACTTATATAACATAACGTCATCCGCTTCTTGTCTTTTGCGTGCACACTCAATGTCCACACTGCCATCCACCCAAATCCATCTCCATCTCCTCCTCATCCATGCCTCAGCCCTATCACCCTAGTACCTAAGCTAGGTGTAACTTAAGTTGTACGCTTATGTCAGTAAAATTTGTCTTATGTAGGTACTTTGGAGACGGCCTTGAGCAGGTCCGCGCCGGCCGACTTATCCAGACCCATCTTCATGGGGTCATGATGATGGTGCAGAGAGTGCTGCGCGTCCAGTTTGGCCTGCTGCTTCTCCTGCTGTTGCTGTTTGTGTCGCTCCTGCTCCTCGCGCTCGCGCCGTGCCTGCTCGTTGATCTCCTTCACGGCACGCAGCTCCTTTTTCAGCTTCATCCGCCGATTCTGGAACCAGATCTTGATCTGGCGCTCAGTGAGGCAGAGCGCGTGCGCGATCTCGATGCGCCGCCGCCGCGTCAGATAGTGATTGAAGTGGAACTCTTTCTCCAGCTCCAACGTCTGGAATCGTGTGTATGTCTGTCGGCCCCGTCGTCTTGGACAGCCGTTCGGGCCTGTAACAGACGAGAAGATGCCCCCATCGGGAAGGGTTCCTATGTTAGAATTAAATTTCTCTTAAACACCAATCTCACTCAATGTATTCTTAAAACTAGCTTAACTTATTGTGGAGAAATGCGATTTTAACTCTTGCTAATTCTTAGAAAACTTTCGGTGTGCAATAAAAAGCTGTACCTCAAAGAGGGCTTCATTTTATTACCCTGTCAAGAGATCTCCAGCTTTCACCATTTCTTTTCTCTGAGAGTCGCGTTACTGACTTAAAGGGTTTTACAGGGTGCGCAAAATATCGAACCGACATTAGAAAGCTTTCAAAGGCCATATCTAGTTCAATAGTCCGCAAGGAAAATTGGAAGGAAACTTATTGACCCTTAAAATCGTTTCGTAGATCTTGTCTGGTACACTGTCGTAATGGTATCCAGGCTAAAACGTTAGTAGAAACATAAAATATAACCGTTACGGATGTAAGCTCTGTTTATTTCCCAACCGGAAAAAGAAGAAAGTCGTAAAACATTCTGGGGTCCACTACTGATGCAGCAAATAAGACGATGCTCCACAATTTAAACAACTTCGATCCACTCTTTGTGAAATCCGCATCATGTATTAACATGAATCCAATGGATAAAGAGCACTGTCAGGTTGGCTAGGGTGAGCTAACAAACGATAATGATAATACGAGGAAATATCATAAACAATAAGAAATCGCGACGCGCGTTTCCCCAACGCCTACAAACACATGAGCCGCAAATGAGCAGGCCAATGCCATAGCTATTCTCTTTCAGTCCTTCAGTGTGCGACAACGCCATGCCAAACTAAACACAACGGCGTTCGATAGTAATGCGCTATCAGGTTATTAATGTCCTCATGCCTGTCGCTATGCGCATTACAGATAAGATACTCAGTCCAGACAGAAAACCCTTTGTCGCTCGTCAGAGTCTTGATAGTTCTCTCCACCTCGACGCATCTTCAGCTGGACTTGACACACTCAGGAACACTCACGATGAGATGAAGCGAGATATCCGATCGGCGTGGGATAAAGATATTCCGAGACAACACAATGGAATTTAAGGTCTGCGTGGCAGCGATGCTGAACTCCAACATGGCCGTCGGGTTGGGCGCGGGTTGAGCAGGGTTGCTATGGTTACAGAGCCCTAGCCGCAGCGCTGTATGCACGTCGCACACCCTAAAAATGCTATAAATCAGCGCCAGACTTTCCTGCGCCCGACACAAGCTCACCCTTCCGAAACAAGAGTCCCTACATCTATTTGAGGCGCGCAAAGGAAAAAAGTGCCTGATTCATACATACAATACCTATCTAATTAGAAAATGCTCATAGACAGCAAATCGAGAATGCTCCAGATTAGGGAGGAGGCAGATTAATGAACATCTGACGCATTCCCTTGAACTTACAAGATCTGCACGAAGGAAAAACAACGCTTATGCAAATCATGAGGACACAGGCCTCATTCGAATGCACGGCGATTGTAAGACGGGTGGAAAACAAAGAAGTCGACGACGAGTTTGGAAGTTGACGCAGCCGGCGCACGGAGCGTGACTAAAGCTCTAAAGTCAATATCAGAATTCAACCCGAGTTCAGCACTTGTTCTACACGAACCAATGCAAGAATTAAGCCTCTAGAAACGAATGCGAGTTGACAGCTGAAAATCAACACCTTTTTTTTTGAGACTAAACAAATCAGCTCAAATCATGTTCCAGTTTAATGTTTTCATTGGCCGAACGCGCGAATGAGCAAATGTTGAAATTAGTGCAGAGTTTAATTTCCACGCATTGGGGAAGGAAAGTACCTTCAATGGCTTGTTGTGGCTGGTACAAGTTACGTGCGTTAATTCATAAACACTAAAAACCAGTTGAACGCCTTTGCTGCCAATATAACTACTCCGCATTGTTTGAGAAAACTCGAAAACCAACAACAAGTCACTTGATAAGCACGTTAAATGTCACGCCACTCCACCAACTACTGCCATCACAATTCACTCCACTTCATCTCTGACAGTTAAGAGAAGCAGTTAAAGTTTTAAGCATTTGTTTACACTTCGGTCGCCCTGAATGCATGACACGTCCCATATCAGGTTGCATGCACCGACTCTTGTTGGCGCACCTAATTACGATATTATTATTGTTTCATTATTACGACGTGTCGCAATCATAAATTTTTTATGCGCCGTCGTAAATTTCGACCGTACGCGCCAACGGTTAGTTGATTATGGCGTTCGGTTTGATAATAATTGAACCATAATCGTAAACTACATCTATTTGTGTGGCGTTGGGCCCAAGAGCTAAACCAGCTTCACACCTAAGAGTCACTACGCTGAGCTATTGCGGCAATTGGCGACGACCTGATGACGTTTGAAACGGTTTTATTTACCTTTATAGATCAGCTACTTGGCTGAGCGAAGGAAAATGCTGCGGACAAAGCCGACAGTTGGCAAGTTGCTGCTGCCTGTCGTAAATTCACCTTTCAGCGCCGCATTGCAATATAGGCATAGTAATGTGGCATCTTGCAGATGTCCATTTCCATATGAATTTCTGTTCTACCTAATAAAGCCGCTGCAATGGTAAATATTGGTCTGCGGCGCTCACATTAGAGATAAGATTGAGTAATTAAAAACACGCCGTTATCAAATGAGCGTCTCGGTGTCATGCGAGTCAGGACTATGTTCTCGCATGTACCGAGTGTTTGTTAACCTCCGCACGGTGTGTATTCGTGACACCCAAGAAGCCGGCGTGTATCTGGCATGTCATCAAATGCACCTATGTGTCTGAGGCGGGTGCTACGTGCGCAAGTTGCAAAACTAGCCGAGTGGTGAAATATTGCACGTAGATAAGATTGATGCCGAGTATATGGCGAGCCGGTCATTTATCACACTTAGTCTACGACGCTGAATGCATAATTAAGAGCCATGCTGGACTTGGTGATTGATTGTGTGCTGCTACAATGTATTATAGCAGTTATCAACAATGAGTGCGCACTCCTCGATGATTAAAATGATTGAAATGCGTGTCTGAGAGGTATTAAACTTTACTATCAATATGAAGGTGTTGATCAAATGCTACATTGTCGATCCTGCTTGGTAAACACGTATTTAATTCCGCAATTATGTATGCAGTGCATGCGCGAATGCAAGTTGCCGTCTCCGCGGTGGGTCTTGGTCTGGCGTTAATATGCAGAATGTGGCGGCTGCCATTCCAATTATGCATCCCGAGAAGGATATATTAAAATGGGTAACCGCCCCAGTCGCTCTGGGAAGTGGCGGCAGCCCGGAATGGGCAGAATTCATGTTTTCCGCATGCATAATGCGAACGTGCCATCTTTATTCCACGCGAGTCCGTGAAGACACCTTGGTAAACATGCTCTACATACAAGGCGGTAAGACAGGAAAAACGCCCGAATCAGTTTAAAAGACGTAGAAATGCTGGATAAGTTGGAATCGTCGGGAATGGCAGCGCCGGCAATGGCTGCGAATTGGGGGCCGCGGAGGCGGGTGGCGGATGGGTTAAGCGCGCGCCGGGTGCGCTGATAGCGGTGCGCACCCGGGATAGCTGACGCGCTCGTTTTCATCGTTTCTCGTCGTTTTCCTCGTCGGTATATTGCCGGATGAAATGTCTGTAATGTTTGGCTCTACCACCACACTATCAACTATCGCTCGCTGTCGTTGCAGCGCTGTGTGCATCTAACTGCCTTCGGTGCTCGTTTCGCCTGTGTGCATCGAAATGCGCATCGCGTCGTTCGTTGCCGTCGTCATGGCGTAATGTCGGCGTTATCTTCATTCGCGCCGCTCATCCCCAGTTATCCACCCTTCTCGTATACATGCGATGATATCCAATACGTTCGCTTTAGTGCGCATGCAGCAAGCACGCCCGATTATTGCCAATACGGAATCGTCAAAAATTCCTCATATACTTTACAAAAATAAAACTTTAACTGGCAAAAAAATGCCCAAAGCATTATTCAATTTGGAACCAATCACTTTCCGACATTAAAATGCGGCGCATAATTTAATAGTGCGCGCACGAAGTGAGCCACAGAAGCACCTTTTGCATTGTCGATGCAAAGATGCTTTGACGTTTATGTCAATGTATGATGGTGTCGTTGACGATGAGACCGAGACTTGATGGCGCGCTTGACGATGCCATAAGTCGTCATAGACCTCATCATTCATCATCGTTTGGCTTGTCATCAGGCGCGTTATAATTTAGTCGTTTTATGCTAGGTGCGTTGTACACCGCACTCTGGACCAACTAGTTAAATATTTATAGTGGCATAATTGGCCCGAGCATGCATAATTTCCACACAATCTCGACGCCTTCGTCAAATATTAATCCCTTTAGCAAACAGTGCAACCGTGCCGCGTGGCTCTCAATTTAATTAGAGCGTCGAATTGTAAAATTCTGCAAATACATCTAATTAAACTTGCTTGCAGGATCGCCTGCTGTGGAAGAGATATGGCACCTATTGTGGTCCCCATCGAGGGAGAGCTGTTAATGCAGCTGGCTGGATGGTATTACTTCTACAACACCATAACCATCCATCGTGTCGTTTTCGGGCGGGAATGGAGAATATCGCGGCAGCAGACCCTCCTATCAGACCAAGGTGCCTCTCATAATTCGCGCAGCAAACCAGGCAGACGAAGGAATCGATATTCACTGCTGCCGGCTGCTACTCTCTTGCCCAAATCTACATTGCGCTACAGAGGGAACGCTTTCGCAACGAGCGCCTGGAGCATCGTAAATGTTCTGGATTGTTTGTTTTCAGAGGGGCTTTATCAACAATGAGCGTTTTCTATCGTAGAGGATTAGATTGAATGCGCCGTGAATTTATTCAAATCCTGTCGTAATTAATGAAAAGCCGGATTTGATGATAGTTATGACAGAGGTATTTGCAATTATAAATTAAGTGCTACATTAAACCGTTTATTAAAGCATAAAAACGCGATTACTCAACACTCTCTTAAATCCCAACCAGAGGCTTAATCCAGGCGCGTGATCGCAATGACTGCGTGCGGCCGTTTTGTACTGGATCATGGGAGTAGAGAATCGTAGGCGAGCTGTGACACGTATACCAAGTGTTAGGCCGCAGGATTTGCATGCGTTGGTTGGTGCGTGGTGCATTCTGGCGGCTGCATGTATATACAGGAGGCTCGTGCAACCACATCTGGCACGCAAATCCGCATAATGAATGCATTACGATTTATATCTTCTTTCTTTTTCACCTCCAATCCCAACCTGATTCGAAATGCATAAATAGCTCCGAATGCCATCCATACATCAGCTGCATTAATTAAAAACAACTAGTGAGGTTACTGCACGATGGTTATTTGCTCCCCTGCATGCATTGCGTGCCAACTAGGCATTGAGTGGCGTGACACTATTAGTTCTGCCTTTATGTGCAAACCAGGAGAAAATCGTGCGATTTAGAAATAGATTTTTCGTCGTAAAAAACCGGGCTACAAAGTACGCAGCAACGTGGAAGCTTCCCGGCTCGTAAATGCCATTCTGCAGTTTTTCGCATGATTTACGCCGAGGCGTTTATTTCTTTCAAGTTGCGTGTGCGAAATGGATTTCCACAAAACCAGGCAGGAAGCGTTGTGCCGGAAAACCTCCGTTGTTCCTGCGATTCACTTCATGCTAGCAATACGAAAGCTAAGCGGAACGTATTGCAATAAGAACGGTGATGCCGCAGGATATTTATTACCCCCGCGTAGTTTCAAGCTTTTTGCCCGCTTCGGAGGGAAGCCACAAGCAAACTCTGCGCGAGATTAAAACTCATAACTTATATTATTCCTTTTTTTTTTTAACGCGTAATACCTTCAAAGAAACTAGAGAAAAACTTTCTTCCAAAAAAAAAGCCAAGTGCAAGAGACATGATTTATTATATCTACGCAGTATGTTGCCACCCTATGATAATCCCGCAGACACCTTAGACCTATTAGGAACATTGTTCGCGATTAATGCTGCAGCTTTGAAAATTCATTCATGTCGTAAAAACGCCATTTCAACTGTCAACATGCACCGCTTCGTTGACTACGCTGCATTGCAATTTACATTCCCGATTAGACTGGAACACTTTAAACTTTTTCCGATGCAGTAAATCGACGCGCATCGTAAAACCTGGGGGTTTCCACCAATTCGCGATGCTCGTTTGAATCCAATTGGGCATTGGCCGCCCAGCATCAAGCCATAAATTTCAATTTTAATCCTTCGAGTGGCAATGCAAACATTGTAAATTGCTGTCTCGGATGCGCAAGTCTAATTGGAGCTTCTCCCCCTAGAAATTTTGATGATTACAATTCGAGGGTAACTCCGGCATGCCCAGGGGTTGCACAGCGAGAGCTCCGGTACCAAAATAGATGTTCAATAATGCAAGTGATTTAAAGGGTGGGTGCAGCTAGAGAACCTTGATGCACCTGTGCCATTGGATACATGCCATTAGTGCCTTTTGTTAGTCATGGCTGCTCTCCACCTTAATGTAATTCGGCCCAGCTTTCCTTCCTTTCTCCACCTCGGTGCCATGCCCGAATGAATCGAAGCCAGCATTCGCGGCTTCTTTATGAGTACCGCTGCCGAAAAGAGAAAAGAACCGACGCATAAATATGCCACCACTGTCTTAAATCCTCGTCGGAGTCGACCGACCGGCGATTGGTTCACGGCACAAACGAAGGGTGCGCGGCGTCCATTCTCTCTGGCTGATTAATGGCATGCCCATCACTTACACCGGCTCGAATAAAGAACCCCAGCACTGGCCATGCGTTCCTCCCAGCCGACCGGTCTGGCTTGGTCTAATAAGCAAGTTTCGTTGTCTTCTTTCTACGGCACAGAGGTCATCGGGGAGCTTCAAATGGAAACGTGCCAGAGGGAGATAACCATTTCTCACCGCATTCCTCGCTTAGCGAGAAAAAAGGCATCAAATTTATTCTCCGTCTTTTCGGATAAGAGACCTACCTACGTATCTTATAAATAATGGCCGCAATAATTTACCGATACACACCAGCGTCCCAAAAGGAAGACGCGAGTGATTTATGTTGTTGCTGTTGTCTCGCGCAAACAACAAGAATTCAACTCGATCCACTATCAGCTCTGTCAGTGGCTGCGCTGCTATCGGGCAGGCGTGAATGATTTGCATAAATACATACTACCATTGTCCTTTGATGGCGTGAGTATGCGTCAGTGATATACGACAGATAACGAACAATTTATTCTAAAATTATTGAGCATTACCGCCGACATTAAGGCAATAAGCACGGCAATAAGCAAGTAATTTACTAATAAGCGAGTGAAAATACATAATAAGAAAATGATACTTATATCTGCTTGTCGCAAGTGCAAGCGAGCTTTAATGCGCGGACATCTATAAAGTTCATAAAGTTGGTAATTGCTTGTAGACTGCATGGACAAATAAATAAGCAGCGTGATGGTACAATTGTAAATCGCAGCAAAGTCGGACGATGGGAGGTAGAAAAAACCCTGCTGCTTTCATATTTGCTCCGAGCATATTTTGCTGCTAATTTATGACGAGGAAAACTTTAGCCATCGCGTGCCGCACGTGGAAATTTACATTCAATGTGTATTTGCAACGGGCTTAATTGCGTGTTGCCATCGTAAAAGTCTCATCTGCGCCATTCCATCATCTATAACGCGGCATGCACAAGAGGTACGTACCGGCCCGTGAAAGTGCTCCGAGCACGTAATCGTTGAAAACGAAAAAACGATGTGCCTATCAGAGTTGAAAATTCGACTTTGCGCACCAGGTCGGTGCGAGGTGACACAGTATTCCAGAAATAAAAATGTGGTGTCGCATGCGTGCCAGGACACCCATATGCGTGTTTGCGCCAGGTTATTTACATACCTCTGGAATGAGGAAATATTTTTGTTTTACGACCACTATGGCAATAAAACCGTGGACTTGCCCATTATCCAATGCTAATGAAGTAAGCACCGTCCCAATGTGTGACCTCTACTAATGAGGACTTTGGGCCCTTGCACGACACACAATTGCATGTACGCAACCACCCTAAATTCCTAATGCGGCCGAAATGTGAGAAATATTGCACGGAATTACGAGAATTGCGTATCAAGTGCAGGCAATGTACTGGCATAGTTCTGGACCCCTGTAGCTGGAGACACTGCAAAGTGGCGAGTTTACGACGCCAGCCAGCCATTTCCTCGACGACGCGCATTTTACGCACGTTTTGCGAACACGCTGCGTGCAAGATAATGAGATCTGATAGTCTAACGACGCATAATGGGATAATGACTCCCCGAAAAGGGGTGCACGCCGCGTGTACTCCAGCAGGAGCGTGTAGTGCTCCTCTCCATGCTATGATAGAGCATCGCGTACGATGATGCTTGTTTATTGGCCACAGAAAGAAACTTATTATCCCACGCTGGGTTTTTAATACTAATACAAGTTTAGAAGCATCCCTTCTGAAAAAATGAGGTTTAATTAAAAGAGATTCCACAGCGCATTATATTTAAATTTCATCTTGGTGCAATTGTAGGGAAACCTTTAATACTGGAAAGGACATTGATAAATCAGCAAAGGGGGAGGCGTTTTTAATTCCAGCGTAACCACAGCATCCTTGAAAATCAACTATTTTTGTCCGACAGTTGCGGCTAAATTCTTTATTAATTGCATTCCCGTCAACTTTCTAATTACGCGCCAGCAAAAGCGGTCGGCAATGGCCTGGCAATATGCCACCTAATGGTAATGTCGTCGTAATTCATCTCGCGCCGACGAAGGGTGAAATTAATTCCTGCGTGTGTGCGTGCGCCCCAAAATGGCGGCATTCGCCCCTAAATTGCAGACGGCCTCATACAGTGAGGCAATTTATCGACTTACATGCGCGGAATTAAACCATCTATACTATCCAACTACTAGCTTCCCGTAACTATATTTCAACTCCCAAGTCATGTTTTGTCTTTTTGAGCAGCTACTATTTCCTCGAAAACTAAAGATGCTACGACATAAATAAATTATCTCCATTCGTATCTAAATTGCGACATGGTAATCGTAGCCTGAGTATGATAATCACGTATCGTTTGAATTATACGAAGACTTAGGGGCCTTCCACGATTGTGCGACAATGTGGCCGTTCCCATAGATTTTCAGCGCGCGCGCGCACGAGGGTATGCGAGCCGCAAGAGAAACAAAAACGATGGGGGTCGATCCCTTTTTTCCGTTGCGCCATCGAAACGTGATCAGCACATCTAAACGGGCCACGTTCCAACGCGAATTACGATGCGCGATGATACCCTACCAGATAGGCGTTATGGCCGATGAGATGGCGGAGTATCACCCATCGAATGCCTACAGCACCCTCTGATATCACCAACCCATTCGCGACCGAGCGCTTGCAGAATGGTTCGGTTATTATGAGAAAAAACCCAGCAAATTGTTACTATTTAACAATATCTATCAACTTGGACTACTTTTCTTGATGATCTTGATAATTCGGTTACGCTCTAGAAACTGTAATGTTACTATAATGCCGAGTGCTTATCTTTTGATGGCTTCCCAACTATAATGATTTTACAACCCCCTGACAAACGCCTCTCCTTCACGCAGGGGCTCCACCGTGCTGCTGCATCGTAAAAATAATTGTGGCTCGTGCCCACCGCCTAGAAGCACCCGACTTGTCAAACATGCAATAAACTCTTTTGCACTCCATATAGCCTTTAAGATAATTGGTGTCGTATAATACGATTCTATAACGTAACAGCATTCTAGCCTGTTTCCGAAACCACGAACCTACCGCATTTCGGCGCATTCAAAGCATAATAAACACATAAAACGCATGAAGACATAAAAAGTAACGTAAACATCTAGCCAAAGTCTCAACTTATCCATCGACATTCTGATTTAGAAATACATACGTACAACTCTTAAGCTAATAAAAGAACGTAAAAATTGTTTACCGGTGTTGATTGTTGGAATGAACCGAATCCAGCCAAATAAATAGCGCATGAGTGGTAACATAATACAGTATAATCATAATCTTAATGTGCCCATTCGCCATTTATAAATAAACAAATTAAATGCGCTGAATATAATGTGCGCGTCGTCAGTGGGGCGCTTGACGCACGCAATAAATGCGTACTAATCGGTTAATTATGGTGGTTTCTCCTTCGCCAATTGACATATATGCACGCCAGTCTACTTTACTTATTATATTGCAGGATCAGCCTGCTGAGACATGCAATTATAACCGGAGCACAGACATGGATAAATTGTGTCCCTCGCTGCCAATGAGGAGAGATTAATGGATAAATTGAAAAATTATTCGCCATTGTCACGTCGTACTTGATGCAGCACTTCAAAGCATTCGGGCGTGTTATCAATTGAATTCCAATTGAGCTGCTTAACTCAGGTTATGTGCTGTAGAAATTCGCCTGTTTCAATTAAAATGTTGGAAAAATATTTAATGCAAATCGAACACGAGCACTATTTATTTGTTATAGTTTGTACCAAGAGAAATTCGGATTGTTTTCATAGCGATTGCTGAAAGATCAAAAGAAATTAAACGTTTACGTGATGCCGTGATAAATTTCAGATCAAAGAACTCGGCACGCGATGGATTTCCTAAATATTTATCCGATTGTGCGATCAATTTCCCGTCGATTGCGACGAATCATTCAAACATTTCATGTCTACAACAAACACTACCGAAACTTGCGCAACGCTGGCAAGGAAATGATTAGCATCTTGGCGAATGTTTGTTATTTGAACGTGCGTGTATGACCTTACTACGTGTACATCAGTTTCTTCCTCAGCTTGTAGCTCTTGTGACTGGCGAGGAAAGAGAATCGAAACTCGATCCCCTGCTCAGCTCAGATGTAGTACGTTATCTACCGCAAGTCTAGGCATGTCAACTTGTTTTGTCCTCCAAAAAAACTGCATGGTGTTTAGAATCCATGATTAGGTAGAACTTGAACTTGATACAGTGTCAAATTCGTCAAGATCAAAGTCAATGGGATAATCACTCACAACTGAATTCTACATGGCACGTTAAGTTTCTTACGATCATCCCAGCTAGAAATGCACATTGTGGCGAATTATTTATGACTAAAAATAAATTCCTAATTTAGATTTCTCGGCGCAGCACGGCTGGGAATTTCAACGCGACGCGCCAACCTCTTCGGCATACTGCAGTAACGAACAGTGTGAAGAATAAAGAATATAAACTTGGCCATGAATTATGTTCAGCGAACACTGCATACAGCATGTAGTATGCCGGTATATATCGCATAAAGTGTGGTATATACGTGAGGAATGACAGATGGACTTTTTTTCCCGGCGACAAGAAACGTGGTTAACCTCGGGAGGACAGAAAGTTGATTTTTGTAAGAGAGTCAATTGGTAATTGTAAAGAGTTACAAAAAGCAAAACGAAGAGAAAGTTTCTTCTGCGGAAAGCTGGGCGGAATTGAACAACCCTTGCAACTTGCTAAATTGCAGCCCTTGGTAGTTCAGGTTAAGTCAACTTGACTCAGTTGATATTGTGTCTACAGGCACTAAAAAAATCACGTTGGCAGTTTTATTGCACTTCGGGTTGTAAACACTTTCGAAATCTTGACTTTTCTCGACTTAAGGCACATCTCCAATAATGTATAACCCAAACATTGTTTTTTGGAATTTATTTTCCAAAAAGTTGTTCAGGACCGTCAAAGAGTTAAAATCGCATTCTTAAAACGAACTTAAATTAAACGAAGTCATACGTGAGTACATCATCATTGGAATGATGCAAAAAAAAAAACAAAGAAAAATTGATAACACAATGATAATGCACTCTGCGCAATGACATCAACTTAAAATAATAGAAAGAAAATAAAAAATCGATTATGTACCATTGTACTCACCGCACACCACACGGTCAAATGGGCTCATCCAATCTGAAAGACGACATTAATTGATCGTTAATTTAAACTGTTACAACACATTGTAAATATTACAAAATCCTAGCGCAAGTTGAACGAGAACAATGCGCACATAAATCTTAGCGAGTCGCGCATGCGCGAGCAATATGGTTTTTTCAATCCTCCAATAATGACTAACAAACAAAGTTGTTCATTTTAACGATTGTAAGCTTGTTGACAGTGACTCTATGTAAGGCATAAATTGAACAAATTTTAAGCACAATTCATGGAATCATAAAGCATCGCAATGCGCATGATGCACGAATATGAAAACTTTCATTACACATGTGAATGCTTTAAATGTAATTACAGCAATAAAACGCAACAACCAGCGAGGGCACGTGTGCATCTTTTTGGAGGCAAATCACGTTTGACGCGGATTTTTGAACACTTTCCGCACGCAGACAGAGTGTTACATAATAGAAATGTGGCATTGCTGAGTGATCATCTGGTCGTTAAATTCAGTATATTTCAATGAATAAATCGGATATAAGTGCAGTGCTAATGAACACAATAAAACTGACATTCGCCGGATTGGCCAATCAACTATGCAGCGAGCCATTAAAATAAATAACCAATAAAAATAATTTTATTGATATCATTTAGCAGTCGACGTCGTTAATTGCGTTTGCCATGGCATTTGGTGTATGCTCCGATTTATTCCTTTATCACTGTGCATACTATTTGATTGTTAATGCGCTCATTAGGTTGTCATAATTGTTTGTTGCATGTAATGTGTCAAGTGAGTTTTTTTTTTTTTTTTTTTTTTTTTTAGCGCACTTGCATGAGATGCTATCACGCGCTGTTTGCGGTAGGATTTTTGTTGGCTTGTGTTCCGACGGCAAGAGTCGGTGCGAAGGCAGATGCCGTCGGATGAATTTGTCCAATTTGTTGCTAAATTGGCAGATAGGCCGCGTTTCCAATTGCAATCACATCCAGCTAATCGTAAGTCTGAGAAATGCATCCGTCGGACTTGTCCGAAGGTAGCGACGCGTCTGCTCAGGTTTACAGCTAGTTTTATTGTTATAGCCTACTAAGTGGCCATTAAACGCATGTTTTATTGCTACTTTTTGTCGTCCTCGTTTGTTCACCAAAACGGTGTGGCGCAATCATAGCTACCCCCGCGTTATGGCGCTAAAGTGATTTTAAACGGAATTGGACCGTGTCAAACGAGATTACGTTCGCCTGGACATTATGTGCGTTTTATTGCTGGTTTGCGGCCGGCGCGCAGAGATAAACGGGACACATACCTGTAATAGACATCCAAGGATAACGCGGAATGTCCGGGATCGGCTGGCCACCGGGCGCCACCGGCTGGGAGCACGAGTTCAGCGGATCCGCGACTGCACTGGCGGCATGCTGGTAGAATTGCGCTGCCACGGCCATAGATGCTGATGCTGCGCTGACGGAATTTGCTGCTGACACTGCTGCTCCATTCTGATGATGGTGTCCAAGCGCGTAGTTTACCATGGAGTCGGTCGGCGCTACGTTGCCTGCGAGTCCAGCAGTGTAGCGGCACGATTTGTCGTTGGCGGCATCTACGGCGGCGGCGGCGGCCAATGCGGCGGTGCTCGCGCTCGAAGAGAAGCCCGGCACCATCGTGCCGGTGGCAGCTGCGTTGAATGCGGCGACTGCCTGCTGCTGATGATGGTGCGCGGCGGCGGCGGATACGTACGGATACATTCTGGCCGCTGGAGACGTCGACGATGCGCTGCTGTTGCTGTGTTGTGGTGAGGATCCGCTAGGCGATCCCGACGAACTGTAATTCACCGCCGAGCTGAGGCTGGACTCGAGGTTGGATGTGGTGGTTGGGTTGGCGAACAGCTGCTGATGATGGAACTGCTGGTGGTACTTGGGGAGCATGCTATCGATGATGAATTTGGAACTCATTGCTGGTTCCGTACACTGCACGTCACACTGCCGCCGCTCATAATACGCGAATTCGAGTCCCAGAACGCAAACAGTTCGATGCAACCGCCACCGATGAAATCGACTGATGCACTTCCTAGCGCCGGAGTTGGAGCACGCGGTGCGGACTTGCCGACGACGACGACCACGGCGGGCAAAACGGCGAACGTTTCGACGTACGGCACGGCCGCGCACTTAATAGGCTATTTTACTGAACGTCGTTTAACCCTATGCCCAGAGAAATTCTTACGCGTCCTTCTCCTCTACTTCTTCGAATCCTTTATGACCCATGTATGTTCGGTCTATAGCCCTCTATGCCTTATCCGCGGTACTAGAACGGTAATGGCGCCCCACCACGCCGCCAGCGTTCAGAGCAGGTGCGGTTCCAACCAATGGGCAGCCGCTTCCAGCCACGCGCGAACGCTCGATACCCGCGACGCGCACCAGAAAGCTCCAACACTACGCCGCCGGCACGATCCCCGCCTGCCGCCATGTGCAACGGAGTCACACGCAAACGCCAGTGCTGGTGCATTCTATCAAAATGCTGCCGCACGCTGACAAATTTCGATCAGATCTATTCCGATACAATTTGTCACTCTCTTGTTAGACTCTCGACAGGACCCACAAAAGCCATTCAAAGGCAACCGAAAAATCGCCTTGCAAACGGATTGTTGATGCTAACATCGTTTCATGGGTCTTTAGCTCTTGTGGTACAATACGTGGCGCCATCCAAAGACCACAAGATGAATCTTTTCGAACAAAAACCAATTTATCTCAAATGCACTTCAAACGAATAAAAGAATTGAAGATTGCATCAGTATTCATTATCACCTTCATTTCCTATACGTTTCTCTGGCTTGTACCTAGCTTTCCAAGTGAGTTATGTTAAAAAACACCGCCATTTCACATCAATAACTTATTACGACCTGCGCGTTATTATCGATGTATAATAAAAGTGGCAAGAACTACCAGGCCATTTTCTTCGCCTGGACTACGCCCGGTAATATATCCGGCGTAGAAATATTGCAAGGTATACGGTAATATCTATCTATATTACATAATGAACTAGTGAGAAAATGCGCCACAACACACGCCATGTGGACGAACGCAGATGGATGGGATACGTTAGACGACATGGCCGGCTCAATGTGGGTATTATTATAACACGCTCGTAAAATATTTATCTGCGGAGTAAGGTTAGGTAGTGTTCCAGTGAGTTCAGTGCTAAGATGCCGTGTTTGCAAATCAATAATAGGGCTCTTTATTTCATTGATGGACAACAATATGACATTGATGTTGCAGTTGATGGTTACCTTTCGAGATGAATGTAATCCAATTAGAATCTGGAACAATTTAATATATATATATATATATATTAATACCATCAACCAGTGTCCAGATGTAGTGTTCGATGATTTCATTTCAATGTGGACTTGAATATTCATTCTAAATGCGTTATGGACGTTTTTGATAGGGACACCGCTGGGCCAGCTCGTTTCTAAGCAGTCGCTGGTCGTTGTGCATGTTTTTTACTTCTGTTTTGGTCGTTTACCTCAATCCGACGTGCCATTGCGTGTCGTCGCAACGTATCGTTTACGCAATATGCCCATGTCCGTTTCGTTGCACTGCCGGCACGAGGCCCTCGTCATACAAACGAAAAGCATGTCGTGTCACCTCATTATGCGACATTCGAGTGGGGCATAAAAATGAGACCCCCGAGGACCACCTTTCTGCTGTTTCGGCTAGAGATTTTTAATGCGCTCATCTCGGTGAAGAGAGCCTGCGAAGGCGGTAAATGTCAACCAAGTGGATGAGTAAAGGGGGTGGAAGATGTAAGGGAACGAAGTGTTTCTTGTGCTGGCTCGTAAAAGCCTACACAACGAGATCGTTCTGTGGTTATTTTACTAAGTACGGTGATACAATAGATGTTATTATCGGAACCTGCTCTGAACAACCCTTGCAAACGTTCTTTGTTGCAGTTTAGGATTAAATTGTGTAGTTTAAAGGATAGTACAATAAATGTTGGTATCTTATACCTAAATAGATAAATGGCTTGACTTTTTTTTTCTAATCATAAGGGTTGCTTTGTAAGATTTCATAACTTGTAAACAGGTTCCTATTAATGCGTGCCACTTTAATATCTTCAAACAAAAAGCGTTTTGCTTTGAAATTCCCAAACCTTTTTATTTTCCGTCTGGCTACTCTGCTACTGAGCAAAAGTGGTTCATGAAGATCGATAATCTTTTATAATTGGGTGTGGTATGTGCCCAGAAGCCGGAGCAAAGCGGAAATACGTGCGACTGCGAGCTGCACTGATGCTGCCTCCGGGTCAGAGTCCTGCCGCCTGCGTCGGAGCGCGGCGCCGCGACGCGGTCGAATGCGACAGAGGTAACAAACGCATCGACCGTAAGCGAGAATGTTTTAAAGATGAAATTCTCCAAATTCCAATAACACCAATCTGCAGCATTTCGTCAATGTTCCTCCATTTTCCCAGCCTCACATTGTCCTTCTGGATCTCTTCGGCCGGGTGGTGAATGAAATACCTTTGGAGAGTGGACGATTTGAGCAAAGTTGGCAATTGCTAGTCTGCTTTAGTTTGAAAGGGTATGAAGTGTACTGATGTGATGCTGCACGTCGATAGCGACGGGGGTGGAATCTCGTCGGTTGATCGGGCAGGTCTTTCAAATGCGACGATCGCATGATATCGCCGATTCAATAGTTTCGTCTGCATTGGCGATAAGCAACGCGTGCGTACGTCGCGGCTGGGAAAATGGAAAAACGAGCATGCCGAATAGGTTGGAGATGAGGGTTTACACTGTGTACCGGCGGCCATACCAGCACTTGATGAGTCTGCCGCATTGATTTTTATGGAAATTTTCAATGCACCGACATTCCTTTAGTTTGTACTTAACATAGGAATTGCGGAGCAAGTTTCGGGAGGAAATTTAGCAATGACGCAAATAAGTGTTTTGTTGTTTACGTAGAACTAACAAACACTGCTTCATTTATAGCTGCCGAATAATGCAAGCAATGTTGTACGTATGTTTTAATTGCAACCAATTAAATGTTTGGTTTAGTTCTGAGCTGACACAATTCGCAGTGGATTGACAATGGATGAAAAGTAAAGAGTGGATTTCGGATTCGTGACAAGACGTTTTACCACGTAGGGCTTTATTATTTTATAACGACCCATTTAAATTTATCGTCGTTTTTATTGTCCTATAAAAAGGCATGTGCTTCTTGTGATTTTTATTACTTGCGTTTGCGTTTTGTCGGCCCGACAGGCTTCAGTAATTTCGATGTGATTTGTGGTTGCCTACAAATTACCAACAGATCACAATCGTAACTTATTAATCATAACATCATCACCTCAAGACTACATAAACACTCTTTTGACAATCGACAATCAAGCAAACTATCTAATTTCTTAGCAAACCGTTTAGAACGAAATTAATTTATTCCAGCGAGTGGAAGCTCAATCTGTAAAAATACAAAATCGATACTTATTAAGCAAGGGTTGTGATCGACAGCGACATCTCTGTTTCTATAGAATAAATCACAATCTCCATTTTACCCCAAAACCACCCCTATCGGTGAAATTCAGTTGCTCAATTGTAGAAATCTTCGTTTCGTTTTTCTCGCCCGTTTGAATTTAAATGTTCTATGACTATCGCCAAATGGTTTGTTGTAACAATAAACTTTAAAATGCACAACGGCAAGAAAGGACCCGCAGTGGTGCACTTGCAAATTTAATGATTTAATGGCGTCTTTAACGTTGCATTGTAATTTTAATTACAGCCACGATATTATTATAAGTGGCCACAATTAAAATGCATTACACTGCGCTTTGCATCAGCACCAGCCGCGACACATGTGCAACACATTGATCAGCACTTTCCAGTGGCACTGGCGACCGTAAAATCGCTCGCCTTGGCGCCGTAAAGGTTTTAAAATTTTAAAAGGCACTTATGTCATTTATATGCAATTTTTTTGCGTCTGTTAAGTGCCAAGAAGTGCAAAACACATTGTCTTATTATTGTGCTTTTAATGTTTTCATGTGTGCAATTTTATTTGTTTTTGCAACGTTCTATTTCTTTAAGTTTTTGCAGAAGGAATTTCTTTTGAACGAATTAGATTTGAGAATGAGATTAGTTTGAAGGTAATTGTAGATTCACCAATGTTGAATGAACTTAAATGACATTCTCCAAGGGCGTAGCCTGTGCTCAAAGGCGAACAATAGCAAAGGTTGGTCGATAAAAGCATCATGGCTGCTCCCCTCTCAGCCAGCGGCGGGTACGGTGGGTGCTGCGCGGCATGGCAACCCGTCGTCTCAAACTTGCATTGTCCGGAACCCTAGGGCAAACCCGTGACTTTCAAGAGGAAAAGGAACAAAAAAATCGATGCATGACAATGGCATAGAGGAGAACATTCGATGAGTGGGACTTGCATACCAAATGGATAGACTCGACATTAGACCAACTCTAAAATCCTCAGTTCCGACTTCAATTTTAAGATTAGAAATTTACTCAGTCTACTTATAAGCAAATTCAGGAAGTGTAAAATCTCCTCCTTGACAGATAGTCCAGCACTCCTTCCGCTGAAGTTGATTGCAGGGCATAGTCAGTCAGCTTCATCACCACCCCAGTGTACTTCTCGCATCCCTCGTCGTGCGTGTGTCCGCCCTGTCACTGTAGCGACTCACGGCGGCGACGAATGGCCGCGTGCAAGGACGAATTGCCGCCACGATGCGGCAGCCAGCGCCAGTGCCGCTGCGTTTCGCGTGTGTTGAACTTGTCGAAAAGCCTCCAGAATCCTCTACCACCGACGGCCGCCGCACTCCCAGGTACGTCCGTTGAATTTATATATCAATAAGTGGGGCGCATAGATTAAGCAAGCGAAGTCAACGAATTACGATGTTCCTTCGCTTGGAATGCCAATACGACCGTGAATGGATCGCGCGATTTCCAGCGCGTTATTGAGGTCATTTTGAGGTAGGTCGTAAAAAGTTTTATCATCCCTGCGTATAGATTGCATGGCGGCATCCTGCCATCTGCACAAGAACTGCAGTCGACTAAAGTGCATCATTCATTAGCATATCAATAAATACAACAAACTTGAATATAGTTTGGTTACTTAGATTAATTACAAAACCTACTCATTTAACAACCTTGTTGTTGCATTAGAACAGAATAAAATAAGAGTAATTTGAATGGCGTCGTAAATCATGAACGAAGTCATAATATCACATCTTTCGATGACATATGATCGAAAGCGCATCTTTCTATCTAAAATATATTTTACTCAGCTTAGGAATCAAGTATCTGCCAATTCTATCAAAACCAAGCAATACAATTCAGTGCTACAAACCTTTTCCTTTTAGTACTTCCTTCCTTTTTGATAACGATTTCTACATTGCATCGTAATTTATTCGTTTTTAATGAATATAATCGTAGCTATATCTTGTTTCAGTATTTATGCAAATGTCCTAGAATTAGCTAGAACTAAATCCTAGCATATTGAGTCATTTACCCAGAGTGAAATAGTTTAATCCACTCTCACCTAAAAAGTTGTTTAAATCCTCCTGTTTGCATGACTATTAGACGTATTTAATATAATGCGGAATAAAATGCACACATTTATTACAGCGATGCTATCTTAAAGTTACGATGTGAAACAACATTCTACGCTGTTTCAGCCAGTTACAACTGCAGCTAACCAAACAAATCATTAATGCAAGTCATAATAAATGCAAACGCGATGTTTCTGCCTCTTAAACAAAGAGTTAACATACCGGAATGCATACCAAATATCTTCAAATACTGCTCCGTGCGCTAGCAATACAATAAATTAGATGTGCTGGCTTTTCCTTACTGTGTAAGTGAAAATATAGCAAAATATGTTTCAAGTTTATGTCACGCTGGTCATGGCTATCACCACCATAACTCCGCAGTAAAGGCAATAACTACCACAATTTCCATTTTTCTCCGCAAAAAATGTATTGCTTGCTGCAGCTCGTTTAAAGCGGTCTGGACATAACAATTGCAGCTCAAACTGAGGAAAACAGGCCAGAAAAACATTGCGAAGACACATAAAACTAAAAGAGTTTAGAGCTTTTGAATAGGCGATGCTGGATCCGGAAACTAAGTGCTTTATGTGTTTTTATGCTGGTTTATATGATTTAGTGTGTTTTTTTATTCCTTCTCGGCGCAGGGGTAGCTTCATGTTTTACGACAGCAGCTGTACTACTGGTGT
Source organism: Diploeciton nevermanni (assembly GCA_027575565.1). NCBI lineage: Eukaryota > Metazoa > Arthropoda > Insecta > Coleoptera > Staphylinidae > Diploeciton > Diploeciton nevermanni. The sequence continues at coordinate 2,836,789 of JAODIE010000008.1, forward strand.
CAGCAAATGTTCAAACTGGATCAAAGTATCCGACTTTAGGAGTGGGTCATTTGAAATTACTGATTTTCTATGATATTTGCATTGAAATTGATCATTTGCATTATCGCGAACGTAGTTTCTCAGGAGAAAGTCAATGTTTTTTTGTGGGGTTATGTGTGCATTATGGTGTGAATTAAATGATTTGCAAGGTTGCCAAGTAAGGTATTAACCAACAAACAGCCAGTTTGCACTTGTAAATTATGCGGAATGGTGAAAAGGCAATAAAATAGTAATCACGGCTTAAGAAGTTTGAAAATTAATTCATTTGCCTTGAAAGCCCACTCATAATATTACAGCCTATTTTAAGACCGTGTAAGCACCATAAAAATGTAGGATATCTAAATAAAAGATAAGTTTCCATAAATAGCTGATAACGGAATGGGTGGGCAGCTGAAAACAAACATTTTCATATTTCGGTTCTGCATTGCATTCGCTGGTCGCTCGTGCCCAAAGTTAATTTTATGCATGGCGAATGAAAATGAGCGAAACAAAGGAGGTACATTCCGATGCAATCAGAGAATTAACTAAATCGCGTGCAAATAAACAACACGAAGCTAGTGTCGCGCCGCGAGCTCGTTTTACTTTACGCAAGCACCAATAAAAGCACGAATAAAAGACATAGAGCAATGCATAAAATAGCATTAAGTGATGTTATAACGTTCGCTAACCACTCGAAACAAACTTAAGCTTAATAAACTCCAGCCGGAGAGCAGGTCGTAAAATTATTAATAAATTAATTCCGATTTTTGCATGCGAATACAGGCCAGGGCAGGAATTTATATAAATTGCGGCGCATTAATGAAATAACAGTCATTATTGTATCCTAACGCGTTCGTGGATGCGTTATTGATCGATTAATGTAATGAACAAGAACATAGAACAAGCAACGAGCTTCATAAAGTGGGGCATAGTGCGAGCGCGCGACTTCCACGGCGTATTTATTGCTATTCATTCCAATTAGTGGAATGCCATTAGTGTGCACAATATGCTGTGTTGTTCACTTGAATGTCGAATTTTGATTAATCAGTCGGCAATGATTGCTTTTTCTGGCTGCAATTGATATAAACATCGCCACATCGCCACATCGCACGAATGCAACACCAGTCGTCGCCATCAACATGCGTTGTTATAAGAATATTATTTGTTGTAATCGCTGGCAATATCAATAAATATACCACGATGTGCTGGACCTTTGGCCGCCACACATTGCAATAAATTATTAATTAACCAACGCCTGATAAAGACCGCTTCTGCAATTAAATTGAGTTACTGTTTCATTCACCACTACAGGCCCATAAACTACAATTGATGATCTCTTCGGATGTGACGTTTGAAGGTCACTTTTCTGCAGTTCAATAAACTGGAATTATTCAGGGTTTTAACCGTTTTACGCGGAAGTTACTCAAGCCTTTCTTCAACGACTGTCCTTCGTTCAAATTGCCAAAGTGTCCGCGCAAGGTCAGGATGTTTTATTGAGCAAAGGGTTCTTTATGGTGTGATTGCATGTCATTGAGATGCACTGTTAGCCTTCGGGTAAAAAACAGGCCTTGGCGCAAATCGTAACCCTTGCAGCACTAGAAAAGAACACGCAATAAATATGAGACTGTTGTAAAAAAAAAAAGAGGCCCATGGGCTTTTGCATTGCAATATTTTTATGGCTTGGAACCTCAAGGCAACCGCTAGGTGCAAAATTTTAGCCAACATTTGTCTTCAGTTAGTGCCTAGTCGAACTCCGTGCTTGCAACAACTTGTGATCTAATCCGCGACGTGCTTATTTTACTCAAGTTTATGCATTATAGAACATCTTGTGCGCTGAGCTCGTCCACAGGTGAAGCGCATTAAATTACAAACTAATGCACCAGTTTCCTTTCGACGCTGCGATAATTGCGACGTGAATGGAATTAAAAATTGACGCTTCCACATGGCTCGCACACGCATTATTGATTCATATTGGAGGTAATTATGAGTTTATAATGTTTAAAACGAGTTGTACTTCTTATGTGCATTTCAACAAGGGCTATTCATATGCTGGTAATGTGTAATTATTGCAATTCCAGATATAAAGCATAATTAATTTTCTTACCTTACTTACCAATCATTGAGTTACATTAATTGACGGGTAATCCATGTAATAGGTATCCTAATTGAATTTCCTGGACTTGCACTACACTGCACTACACTGGAGTTAAACACCTGAAAAGAGACAAACATTACTAATCAACATAGTTAATGCAACTAGTTGATGTCAAATAAATTTAACTTTGATTTCGACGCTCTGAACCCTGCATATTTTTATCGTGTGAGACACTTGAAATGAATTAATTAATCTACCATGAATGTAAAAACGACGTAATAAAATTCTAGACCTTCTCTTATGGATTCTTTGTGCGTTTTGCTACCTCAAGTGACTTTATGATTTACGCATCCAATACGCTATTATATCCAGCAGCGCATTTTGTTTTGCGACTGTAATCAAGTAATCATTTCAATCGCAATTTGTTATTCAATGACTATTGAAATAACCGAAACCTGTATCTCTGTATATTCATAAGAAGGTTGCTACGCATTTTCTAATCAGCAAAGTTCTAAAAATTTGCCGTGATGATGGAAAACAACTTGATTACATGTTCCTAGATTCTTCGAGACAATAACTTGAGTGCTTGGCATTTATGAAGCTAAAATTCTCGAATTTAATTAAAATGTCCGACAATATGTTACACCCTGTCGGCCACACTGCCTCGCACAGCCAAGAAGCAAATCCAAGGCATAATTTATATTGCAGTCGCGACATTATAACACAATGTGATATTCGTCGAGACTTGCGAAGGGCCGGGCGTCCAATATCGCAGCTTGAAATTTATTTAAGATTCTGCACGCTGTCTGCGTTGTCTGCCGTGACTCCGAGACTCGCAATGGACGACATGTGCTGCGAGTGTTCAATAAGCGAATGCCGAAACAAAATTTAATCAAAATTGAAAGCATGCCCGAGGCGTGCAGTCGGCAAGAGCTTCTCGGAGGTGCGAGTAAAGACCCAGCAATCTACTAAGCCAATGTAAATCTTAATATTTCTTATTCGATTGCCTACAATGCCCCAGACAACTAAGTCTCAGTTTGGTGCAGTCCACACCAATTTGAATTCACTTGATGGCCGTCTTTATAACTTTTTCAGCAATAAAATTGTTTACCAACAGGTAAAGGTGATTTCAATTAAACTCCAATAATGTTTATAGTGTTCCTTATTGCTATTGAACGTTAAATTTGTCAACGGACGCAATTTTTACACATTATTATTATTTAATATAATTAAACGCAGCGTAATTAGTCCATGGATGGAAAGCAAAGTTGTTCAGTTCTATGCATTCACTCTGGAACGAATTAAATTAAGTATTGGGGTAAAACTAGATAATTAGGTGTGCGGGACTATCTGGCGTTTTACGGCCTCGTAAAACTTTTTTAATTCCCTCTCGTGTCTCTGTCGCTCGTGCACGCAACCAAGGAAATAGCAATTTATCGCGAAGCCAACGAATATTTATTTATTCATTTATATATAATGACATTTATATATAAGACGCTTTTCGTACGTATTTATAACACACATGCGACGATGAGGTCTAGGCAATACAAACAGTTGTCTCTTGTAACGAATTTCAATCTTCCAACCGATGAAACACAACAATCCAAGTGAACAAAGTCTCCCATTTGGGAGATCCTCGAGGAAGAGAAAAATTCGATCAGCATGAAGAACAAAGTACGAATAAGTTAATTGAGGTAAAATTCAATTTACATTGGGTGGTCTTTGCCTAGTACTTATATGCTTGCATTTGGACGAAGAAATTATTATTCTGTTTAGTGTAAACAAACCAAAGGAATATTAAGTAAACTAGTTCATTACTCTATATTTTCATTAATTTTCTCTCTTTTTTTCTGTAAATACTTCGTTGGAACGTAGGCTGTGGCATAACCGGCTGTATTTTAAATAAGTATGAATGCATTTTAGTGCATTCACGAACGTTCATTATTTCTATGAAGCTAGTTAAACAACTTAGCAAATAGTAATTGCAAATTGCAATAAGCAATATCAAGTTGACTCGGCTATACATATCAGATCAAAGTCAACAGAATGGGATAGAATAAAGTAACACTCAGTATAATGTGTTGTTAATCAATATCCCATTAAGATTCCCTCGCAGTATGCATTTATATGAAAAATTATATGAATTAGTGCGGTAGTGCCGTATAATTCGCCATTTGCTCTTTACGGCGGCAGCACGCAGCCATTTGCTCTCAGGGGCCATTTGCGTAGACCATTTATCAAACGTCCATGATGGTTTGGCAATTACATTTAGGGGTGTTCAGCTCCCCCTTTTGCATGTTACGAATCTTTCGTATCCCCCCATGGATGTAACATGAGCAATAGGGTCGAGAAAATTCAAGCACCAAAAGTCTGATCGCTTCAGAAAAATCATAATTTATTTATGCTTGAAGGCAGACGGTTTCTTATTAAAATTAATTGTACTTTATTGTTCTCTATCGTGTTATCTAATGAAGGATTTTGTCCAGCTGAAGCATTCAAGTTTAATGTCCTTTATGCCAGTTTCTTTGGTTTCCGGTTTAGCTCTCGACGGTTGTGACGATTTTATTTGCTTGACTCACTCGGCGACTCTTTGGGCCAGGAAGTTGTCAGCTTGCATCAGCTTGCATCAGCCTGCATATCTAATTTGTTATCTCGAGATCCAAGCAGACTTGAAGTTCTTCAGTGATTTTTTAATGTGCTCTCATTAAGACTGCGATGCTGAGACTTGAACTCTTTTGACTTGCGCGATAAAATGTGTGTTGCCTGTGTGTGGTAACTTCTTTCAGACTGTCTCTAGCTTTGAACTTGAAAATAACGTTCTGCAGATTGTTGCAATACGCTTCAGTTGATACATTGACCACATCAAAGTTGTTGGCACACGAGGCGAGATGTTTGGGAAATAAATCATCTGCAAAGCGGCAACAAAAGTTTTTATTGCGACTTTTATAACGATTTAATGATCAAACATAAGTTTTATTGCGTCTTTAAATATAACTCAATTCTGCGGCGACAATGCGATCGCTATGGACGTTTTATAACCAAATCCACGACGCGTGTGAGGAGCGCGTTTCATAAATGTGCAATACGCGCACGTTGCTCATTCCTGCACGCCCGGAGCGCTTTTTTCCGCCGCGTCCTGGATGGCCGGGAGCGCAGCATTCGCAAATCAGCGTTGTGGAAACGCAAGACGCGCACATGTTCGCAACGATCGCATGCGTGACACAAATATTCGTGAAATGTTTATAAATCTCCTTTCGCCGTGCACGCGCGCCATCGCACGCACAGCCGTTGCCAACGAGTCATGTGTGATGTTTTGCATTTGAAACTTGTTCAGCTCACGCCTGCCCGCCGCCATAAATTTGATTGTTTCGCATAAATACAAATAAGAAAAATCAGCTGTCAAAAAGCTGCGAAAGTGCGAGCATATCCATGCGCAACTGCTCCAGCCAGCGGAGGAAGTAAATTGAAGGGTCATTGCGGAAGCGAATCGAAGAATTGAGACTGGAGTCGAGATAGTAAGTGTGAAACCATGTGCGGGATAAAAGATTGCTTTGGGATTAAATATCAAATGCAGCAAGGTCTTCAGAGTCCCTTAAAGTGATGAAGATCCTTCACATATCTCACACGCTCTCGAGGTTATCCTGGGAGACTGTTTATTTTTTGATAGTTTCCATTCATTTATTATAAACAGAATATTTCCCTCTGTGCTGGAGAATTGTTGTTGCTGAAGGAAAGATCACACTGTGCTTTTTGGTCACGAACTCAATTTTAGCGATATTGGAAAATGACGATTGCTGAAAGCGGTATGCCCAGAATGCCCAAAACGATCGCAGTGTTTCCCGACTCAAGGAAGGAGTTTCTTAATATTAGGAATATCCGGAGAGGGAGAAACAGGAAAACCCTACGACTATTAAAGACGTGATGCAAATATGAATAGTAGTATTAACGGCACACCCTGTACAAAAAAAACTCTTGGCAAAAAGTTTACATTCTGCTTTGTTCCCCGAGCTTTCAGAATCTTCTCTCCAATGTGAGTATTGCATTCTGCACTAGTCGAATGAGCATGGCACAATATCAACTGAAATGTTAGTCTTATGTTAAAAAGAGAAAAGGACAGTGGAGTGCTTGCATTTTCCTGCGAATGGCTGTTGTGTTGTAGATATGATAAGAAAAGCGGATGCATTTTCCTACCTAGCGCCAGATAAACAACACGTTGCTGCTGAACGCTGGCGATACTCGTCGAATAGGGAAAGTTTGATATAGTTTTACGTAAAGCCGATCACGGATTATTTCGTTTTCGGTAGGGAAAGAAACCATCAAAAACTTCAAGGTCCTCTCAATAGGGTGGTTGTATCGATTGAAAAACTTTGTTCGAAAGTCTATGGAAAGAGAAAATATGAATCTTCATTTTGCTTTTTTCCCGCCTGAAATTTAGAGCCATTTTCACAAAATGCTTAAAGAACTCCGCTTTTGGCATTTGTTCGCGCCTTGAATGAAAATTCAGCTTCCAGGCTGCATCAGGAGAATTCATGCATTTTAAAGTATGCAGATTCTTCACCCACTTACCGAGAATACTCCAAGAATATAGTGAGGTCGACGAAGTGCACACTTGGTCTAGCTGTTGTAGGAAGATGAAGGTTTTCACAACATGCGGTACGAACTCATATTGGATGAACGCCCGAAAGCGAGTGCAAAGAATAGAAATCGAGAGATGGCAGAATCGGCGAGAACAATAGGACTAGTCGGGAGCGATTCCAACTCCCTACGGTGTGCACTGAGCATGAGGTGTGAGGATGTTGCACATAAGGGATTCTTATAGCAATGGTGCGCAATTTGCAGCCAACGACGCCAACCAATAAGGTTATTTTGCATCTTTTAACATCCGGCTAGTATGTACCAATTCGCAGCTTTTCGCGGAACTTTGGCGAGAGAAATGCAAAGCGGACAATACTGTTGGGTTGGTTATTTCCCCGTAGTGTAGTTTTGGAACAAACTGCGCATATTAGGAAATGCACACAAAAAGGTGTAGTCCGCGCAGAATTTCAGTTATTCGAAAATTGCTGCGAAATCAAAAATGCATGTGTATAACTAACCTACGCAAGAATAATACGGATATGTTGCGACGTAGGTTACTAATGTCAAACGTCAACACTTGCCATGTAGACATCTTTTGTATAACTTAATACATGCTGTTTATCAGCAGAATCTTAGCGAACATTAGAGCGTATAGTCTCACAGTAAAATTGATTTTTATTTGAATGAAAAGATTTTTCATTTTCTCTAGTAAAAATCAATTTTTAAGACCTGTCCATGTATCCACGCGATAATGTTCTGCATAAGTGGCCTTAACGTAGCAAATTAATGTACGCAATGTGCAGGCTTGTTCTTCTTCTTTAATTCGCGGCGTTTTAATATTTAGCAGTCAGTTTCTGCATTGCAGTTGACAACTAAAGAACCAAATTAACGAGCGTTAAGTAAACAAACCATGCTGGTAACAATGTTTCGTTTTACATATTGGCCATTTCGTCGAGCTAACAAAGAAGTTTGCATGTTTGGAAGCGGTTTGCAAAATCGCCATGGCCGAGGGTTCTTCAGATGCTCAATACTGGCGAAGAAAATGTTTTGGTAACACAATATTTTAGTTGTTGACGTGATTTGGTGGTTTATCTGAATAGTCGTAAACTATATGGTTAGAGGTTGATTTGAATTTCTGAACGATTTGCGAGATTTTTGTGTTATTCCTGCAAGCTTTTTGTCGGTAGTTTGAAGTATCCTTAATTAATTTCATTATTACAATCGTAAAATCTCTAATCTATATGGTTATCTTAATTGTCTCTAACTTACTTGCAAAATGCAATTGCGTCACGCTCCGTTTGAATTCGTTCACCTCTCAAAGTTTGCCTAATAAACCACACCTGACGTCGACATGAAATCTGTTTTGCTTATTGTTTTCAGAAAGTCGTTCAGCCGCAAGAACAATTTTAAATTTTCCAACTTGGATACTTTCCTCGCCGAACAAAACGCAGAAACCAAGAGTTCGTCGGCGGCTTCAAGTCGGTACAAGTTCTTAATTAAAGTGCCTTCCACTTTCGGTCGACTTTTTGCCGTGAACTTTATCCTATTACCGGAACAAGAGCTTGAAGTCGGCGAGGATGAGAGTATGCGCGTAGCACCCTGCAGTGCCCCCTTAAATATTAAATTAAGAGCGTCATAGGTGACGCAGCGCGCCGTGGTATTAGACAAGTTTGCAGCTTTGCATTTTCATCGAACGCACCATCGCGCCGAGTTAAAACTCCCGAATTGAAAGTATTACGCCGGTAATACCAGTCATTATAATATGAATAACGCAATTAGCCAGTTGGGGAGTCGACGTGGCAGACTCTCCCCGGAGGTGAGTTCTCGTTTGTATTTCGTTATTAAAACAGAAACAGCTCCGGTGTTTTGCATGGCATGGTTAGAACGTGCTCCGGTGGCGCTCGCCCGCCGCCGAACCAACCAGACAATCTTCGTGTTACGGATTAATTGGAGTGTTCCTGGAAGACTTAGTCATTGAGATAAAACGGGACAGGCATTGAGCTAGCGGTCAAAAAACAGCAAGACAAAAAAATCACAAACGAGGAAGCGCATACGAAAAATTAAAGCGAACAATTTGTTGGGTTTTTGTTGCTCTACGCCAATGCTCTTTAGTGGTCCAACTGCCAGTCTGGCCATCTCGTTGAGGAAATTTTGCGCTTATTTGCACACAAAAGCAAATGTGGTTTAATCTATTTCGTAGAATAAAAATGCACAAATTGTTTGTTTCCCATTGGTTCCAGGCCTTTTTGCGCCTTTTGCTAATAGAAAAAAGCCAGATAAAACTAGCGTCGATTTTCTTCCTGCTAGTGTCGGGAAAACAATACGGAAGTAAAAGTATTAGAACTGGAAGCGCCGCGTAAAGAAGGGCAAAATAAAAGGTAAACACAGAAAGTGGAGAATACCGTCGAGAATTTCTTTTTATAAACCAATCAAGATGATTATTCCCGAGGGAAATCGAATTGAACTTGCTACAAACCAAAGGAGGCCAACATAGACTCTTGTATTTTAAGCCAACTCTGACCAACAACTAAGAAAAAGAGATTAACTCTGAAAAAAGGAGCACTGGGTTTTAGTCTTTATTTCCGGTTATTTATTGTCCTCTCGCATGGCATTGTAGTGGAGCACGGTAACCGCCCGACTCGTAAGATTCCACAACTAATGAAACGTAGAAAAAGCGCCCGTGGAAAAAACAACAAGCTTCAATTCAGAGTCGGATAGAGATGGAGACAAAATGGGCGAGGGTTCTTTGGTTAAGCGACCCAGCCGTGGGTTTGTCGCACGAACGCCATGCAAGCCGGCAGATTTGCTGGTAATTTATGTCGTTAAGCAGCTTCAGTGCTGGTACCTGAGTGGATGGACCATTGGAGGAATTGAAAATGCATGTGACGCGTGGGATCGTAAAGTGGAGATTATATTATAGCGCGATTAAAAATTACGCTACATTGCAGCAGATAGCCATAAATGAAATGGAGACAAGACAAGCTGGGATTAAGCAGGGAAGGAGTCTAAATGGTAAATGCGGTGTTTTATTATGATATTACCGGAATTTGCATTAAATAGCATTAGAAATTGGACATGTACTAGATTCGAATGGGTTACACTGTTGTAAATCCTAGTCAATTTACATCTCAATATTCCAGCTGGTTGGAAATCTAAGAAAGGCACATAATTAACAATTCATTGTTTAGAAGAATCTTAATCTATTCGATCTGATTGTGCCTAATGCTTCAATAACTTACACCAATTGACTTGCATCTCTTTTGCTGCGGGCCTCGCATTGAGACAACCACGCAAGTCGCACCGTTTTTGCATAAATAACCAGTACTTTGCGTTACTTTATGCCCCGCTATTTCTAACAAAGTACACATTATCAACCCATAATCAGCGAGTTACAGTCCTGGCGCACGGCGGCGTTCCTTTCACATACCCCATGCGCACTGCACATGCGACGCACTTAGATTTAATTAAATATGAAAATAATTGAAATACGTTATTAAACCTGCGGCAGAATGCAGCAACGCATTTCTTTCTTTGGCCAAATACGGCGTTTTTAATTAACGAATACCATTTGATACAATTCGCATGGTGGGTTGATCAAAATGTTTGTGTTTGGGTCGAGATAAAATACCGAGAAGTATTTGCGAAGCCTTGGAAACATTACCGATGTCCCGCAGTTCCACGGTAAACACGATGGGCTGCAGAGTTTGAAACGGAAGGCACAACGACCATCCGAATGGTGCCAAGAAGGATATATGGGACAATAACATTTCATGTGTGTAATTTAATGTTATATGGTGTAGCGAGTGCGCTGCACGTTTCCGAGACGTACGGCTTGGTGGTGCTGCTGCCAAGTATGCCAAGAATGGCAAACTCTAGGAAGATACATAATAGTGATGCACTTAGGTACCTACAATTTACACGTCTCAGTAGTCTGTAATTTTCGCAAATGTCTACTTAAGAAATGATGATGATTTTCGCTTGCTTGCAATTTTTCCTCATGTCAAGCATGTGTTGGCGAATTGTTGGAGAATTCATAATATTAGAAATTCGCACATGTTTCACCCAGAGTCGAAACATATCCCCAAAAAGGGCGCAACAACGGAATTGCCCATCTGCCTCCCGTTGTAGTAAAAACGGGAGGCAGCTACCCTTTTGTGAAAATATAAATGGCACGATTTAAATGAAAATTCACGTGTACGTCACGGATGATATTTCGGTAAGCTCTGCTGCGTCGCGCCCGCTGGCATTTGCTATTTTTTCCGTGTTGCGAAGAGCGCCGCAGCAGGAAGATTACAACAGCCCGCCATCAAAATGCAAAACAGCGGCGCAGCGAAACGAACGTAAACATTTTTCCGTGTTGCGCCATTGCGTTGTTTCGGCGCGGGCATTCCATGTTTTTTCGGCTTTTACCAACCCCAATTTAAATTCAACAAAACGCCGTCATTAAAGCAGCGTCAAATGACGGTGCGCGTACAGTTCGCAGAAGGAGGCAGAGACACCGAAACAAACGGCAATAACAACATGAGAAACGTGCAAACATCAAACAAGACATAAAGCTCGTACTTTAGATGCGTAAGATGCGAAATGTCTCCGAAAATATCGCCGACGAAAGCATGGTCCATTCGCAGAAATTTACCTGCCTTCAAAAACGACCTCGTAATTCATACGGAAATGGTTATTATTATGCTTTATTTGGTTTTTGGTTTCATGCACATATTCATGTTGTTGTGTGCATTACAAAGAGCGCTTGTTATTAAACTTCTGCATTTACATAATTGTAAATGTAGCATAGATCTGTAAGCAGATCCATCGCGATACGTCGTTAATTCATTATGCATCGTTGAGTCTCGGTGTGATTTGGCGAATGTGTCATCATCCTCATAACGACCTCCTAGACTTAGCAGACGTTGCCGCGTGTTTAGATGCGAAGGCTATTTTAATCAAAGCGCATTAGTGCATCATTGCATCATCAAGCGCATTTGTATCTAGCCAAAATTACACTGCAAGCGACACAAATTGCTGGTGAATGTATGGGACGCAGGTCATGCTTACACAGACCCATCCAAGAAGAAATGTATCTAGCAAAAGTGGTAATCCAGAAAAGATGTATTCATATGGGTGATATGAAGAATGTAAAAAGTAAAGTTCATGATGAAAAAAGTAAAAAACTTCGGCTTATAAGAGCAAAAGAAGTAAAATGAGCAATTTATTGTTTGATAATCATGTATTTTCTTTGATTTTAGAGGGTATGAAGACATTTACCATTGGAATCACGCAAGTTGCACGACGTGCAATCTTAGGTTGTAGGGATAAATTGTCCTCTCCGACAACCCACGTGCACATCACACGGCATGCACGCTCTTAGGTATTGTATTGTATTGTCTGCGCTGCTCGCGTTCAATAAAATGTACATTTTAAAGACCATCACATGACTTTTTCTTTCCAGAATACTAGCAAACTGTGTGCATCTGAATGAAAAAGAATGGGTGCTACAAACGCTACACTTCTCCACCAAACAAGGTGTCCACCCAACTCGCAACAACTTGTGCCAATCGCACCTACTTCGTTCTAAGTCAACGACGCCCGGTATTGCAACGCAGTTTCTACCGGGATGTAGGCACACACTGGAAGCGCAATGAAGCAAACAAACGAATGGATGCAGTAGTAGTCTGCGATGGATACACATACGTTGAGGTAGTTATGTGGGTCCTGTGCATGACTGGGCGTACGCTGGGATGAGAAGACTGGAGGGTTTCGGGCCCATTATTTGCACACATTACTGGCATTGGTGGATATCGAGCCCGTAAACCAGAATACAATAGAGTCGCACATACGTCACACTTGCACCGGACTGTGTTATCCGAAGGGCATCTGCCAGGGTCTCTCTTCGTCGCATGTGATTGTCATGGTCGCAAATGTCGGCATTATTCATTATTCAGCGGACGGCCGTAAATCGGGCACTTTTTTCGGAGGGGCCGAGACGTACATTACAAGTCGAGGATTTTGTGCGCTATGTCTATGTGGTGGTAGCGATGAGTACAATGGGTATGAAGAGTGTTGGATGGCTGCTGAAGCCAGTGAGCCCAGTCAATTCGGTGACATCGTTTGATGCGGTCACGCAAAAACTCTAAACCACCTCCAGTTTGTCTAAAGCGGGCATAATTGAAATAGTGCTTCTGTGAAAGAGCTAGTTGTGTTTAACAGTGCGATCATGCTGCTCGTTGCGGCGAAAGTGTGGAACTTAAGAGAGTTATCCGACGGAAAGCGTCTTCTTGCATTTTCCTGCGCGCAGATTCTGTTGATGTGAGTGCATTAAATTATGTAGATCTAGTTCAATGCGTGTGAATTAATGTTTTAATGCGTTTGGTATTTATAGATTACTACGTGACTAATTAAAATGTCGTGAGAATTATGAAATCAAGGCCAAGCATACCAACAACAACTATCACATAAGGATCTGCTCTTTAAACTAATCCTAATCAGTTCATCTACATCAATCTTTAATCAAGGTACGTTAAGAGACATGCGTAGATTTTCTTGTGAACCCTTTTTCGATTGAGCTCCTTATGCCTTCTTACACGGAAAGATCCGAAGTGCACGGGCCGTACATGGGCCGCGGATAGCTTCTTAATCGAAATCGTTTTCCCATTGAGAGGTCTTATCGTCAATGGACATGGGACCCTCCTTATCTATAGCAAATGGCCCGCCGGTGCCCGGTCTTTATCTTGACGTAGCGCTTAAGTGCACGAGGGATGCGCATTTGGTTGCGCCGCCGGCCGTCGGCGTTGCCAGACGAGTATGGCAGCACAGACCGGCCATAATCATACATTAACCGTCATCTCTCGCCATCAGAGAGAGAGTACCAAATGACCACGCCTTTTTATAGATACGGCTCCCCTCCATCAGCCGCCGCCGGTTTTCCATACTTGGGTCACGTGCGTGCGGCTTGAGAATGGTAGGTAGGGCTGGTCACACCGGTAGCTGAACAATGCTTGAAACTGGTCACCTTACCACGATACCAACGTGGTTGCAGTCCAATCACTAGGAACTAAACATTGACCATTCTTAACACACCTGAAGAAAACAAGTTTCGCTCGGTGATCGGATCTGTAAACGATAAACTAAGACTTTCTTCGGCGAATTCTAAAACGTTTTGTGTTTTCAGGTGGCTTGCTCTTCGTTTGGCGGCTGGATGTGCACCACCACACCCCTGGCACTAAAGGAGTGCACGCGCTGCGATAAAGTAGTAAATCCTGCCCACAGGATAAGCGAGGCGCAGTGTGCGCGGGGGAGGCCGCCCCTCGCATTGCGCTGCGTCGGCGTGCGCGGCGCGCCAGCGAAGAAGCGGCAACTCGCGAGGAGCGTCGCGGCGCACTCGCCTCGCACACCGCCGGCGACAGTCGATCGGATCGGTCGCCTTCACATACCGCACGCCGTGCACCATCCGGCACAACATCCGAACCAGCTGTCTGCAAGCGCTGTCAGGTGTCCACCTGCCATAAGAGGGAGACAGGGCGAGAGCAGGTATCACCCACCACCACTATCCACCTGAGCACCAACAAACTCGGAACCAGATAACACTGAGGAAAAGCGTAAGCCGGCTCAGTCCAGCACCTAGACCACGCTGCAACCACTGCAGACTGTGCTCCAACTACCACCACCATCTCCTCACCGTTGTCAGCAGACGTGTTCCGATCAAGTGCTGTCAGTTTACAATTACTGCTCGACCGGCATCCAGCCAAGTTCACTGATAAAAGTCCAACAACAATCAGCTTCCCAACTCAGATAACCCCGAGTTATCATCCGAAGCAATCGTAAGTAGATTAATACTATAGTTCAAAGTCACTTCGGGAACGAACTAAAGGATTCGATTTCAACTACCCCTAGCTGCACAACGAGGCCTTAGCACCCTTTTAAATCTATCGCTTATTGGACAAAAAACGCACCATAAATTTATGACCTGTCACGAGGGTAACTCCGCATTTTATTTCGCTCTCTAATTCGCACAGTGAACCTCTGTATATTTGCAAACTAATAAATGATGTTTTTCAGGGCAACCAGGTCAGTTTTTCCTTGACCAATCGAGTGCAATTCCAATAGAATGTTGCTGCGGTCTTCTTGATGTGCGAATCCTCTTAAAGCTCACAAGTTGATTTGCATGTACAACCCCCTGTACGTATACTGAATGTATCCTGAGTGTCTTCTGTCCGGTATACTTTCAGTATACGTAACAGGAGGCTACATATCATCGAGGGACGTTGCATTGAAGAACTCCAAAGTGTTGATGTCAATTCCAAGTTAATTATTCATAAAGAAACAATGATATTTTCAATATGTTTAACAATGTTTCGAATAAATTTTTGTTTACAAACAAATTTCACATATCATGCTCTCGCAATGAACACATAATTTAGAAGTTAAAATTTCCTGATATTACACTAATTAATTACAAGTTAATCTGTATATTATTATATTGCGCTTTATTATGGTCAATAAAACATTATTATCATCGAAGGTGTTTTATGAGCAATTATACAATAAAAATCATAATAATTGCCAACATTAAACTAATCGTTCCTTAACTTTCTGAGCCAGCTTCTAGAATGTCAATCATTCTAACAGCTTTATAGATGTTTTCAATCATGAACGTCCTAACGCCTTAATGGCTTCATTTACCAACTAGAATTCTAAAACACATAACAATCTCTTAAATAAGAATGCTTTTGTATCAGACGAGGATGGTGTAGTTCAGATGAAAATGAGCGATGAAGAGCAATAAAAATTTACGAGTTTGTGCTTCGAATGTTCCGGTTTGAAATCCTAATGAAACTCACAACATTTTAAAAGTCAATAAAATGTCGTTTCCAAACGGAAAGAGTTCAGTTTCTATCAATGGAAATTAGAAAGCCACTTCATGCCAAAAAGGGTTATGGAAAGTGAAGAGAAAGTTTTCTAAGGTGCTAGGTAGAATGCATGAAAGGGTTGTCATATTTACAACTTTCTAATTTGTTGAAGAAAAGGATCGATTTCGAATTTACTCTACACTTTCTCAGTTGACGTAATGTCCTCCGCGCGTGAAGAACGTGCTCGCAACGTGGCGCAATATTTCAAATTAAGTTTGACGTTTCTTTCGCGAGTTCGCCACGCGCACCAGTTGAGCTGAGCCGGGAAACACACCGTGTTTTACAGCGCGCGGAAAATTGTGCGGGAGGTGGAAGACCCGGAGGGAAATCAATAAGCTCGCATGCAAGGTGTGTGTGGTACGGTGAGCATGTGTGTGTTCAGCAGCAACTCCAGCCTCCCCGGACAATTAAAAGCAGCAGGGCCCCAACGCCAAACAATGTCTAGCAATATTGATTCTCAATTAGCCGCTCGCTTGCGTGCGCGAGACCGGGTCGACTAGCTAAATCAAGTGCGAGCAAAAAGGGCAGGTTGTTGACAAAGGACGCATGAGCAGAGAACAACAATAGTTACTAACATGTCGGTGGAGCGTCTGCGAAAAACATGCATACTGCATCGAAGGAGCGCGTTGTCGATAGCTCCAGGGTGCGGAAGGAGGCTGGAGATATAGGGCTAAAGCTGAAGTCCTGGATTGTGTTCCATGCGTTTCAAGCCATGGGGAGAGCATGTGTTGCCATGGTAACGATCCGGGTGGGGTCATGGTCGCCAAGCGGCCATCTTCGCATCCTTTCCAATAGCACGCGTTTGTCGGCACGAAACCAACAGAGACAGGAATAGATTTGATACTCTTTGGAATCATGGCTTCGGCCAGACATGCAGACAGGTTATCAATACCTTTGCTGAGTTAAACCGAACTAAAAATCAGTTGTGAGCATAAAGTAAGAAATTCTCAATTATTAATCTTAGCACAAAATGTGGGACTAAGGAGTAGAGCTGTGTGTGAGCTGTAATTTACGAGCGATTCATTCGGAAACCGTTAACTGGCGCCCATTAAACTTTTATTGAAGGACTACCGTGAAACACACACAAGAAGGTTATTGTTTTTTGTTTTTTCTACTACTTAGTATGTACCTACAAATTTTTCTCAATGAAAAACCAAGCGAACTAGTCAACTGTATTTTTACTCTCGACCAAACAATAATGTATGCATTGTAATTGCATGATTTGCATGACTGCGATATTAAGTTAATTGCGTAAGTGATGTAGCTACAAGCGATATTAGCATTACTTTAAAAGCCCACCTAAATGCTGTATTATATAGATCCACGATAATAATAAAATTATCCGTTTACCGCATGTAGTTCCCGGCGTTGTTTTACTGATGTCAATGCAAAAAGTTTGCAATTAATACAGTTTCATCAACAAGCAACAAATGTGCATTTAAATAAACTAACTACGTCGCTGAATAATGATTAATTAGATACGCCTAAGATTGAATTTAATAAATACTAGGGATTGAACATATTGTATGAAGTTTCATGTTCTTTCGTGTGCTTCATGTAGGCACTTTTTGCATTTCTTTTTATATGCTGATTTCTCCGATTTGCATCAAATATGTGCGGCATATGACTGTAAAATGCATCGCAGGAACATGTTGCTTGTGTCAAACCCAACGCATAGATATTTTGCGTCTGGAATATTAATCCTCAATGCAAAGAAAGCATTGTTATTTAAATAATTTCCTATTTTTCAGTTTCTAAATTGTGTCTACAGCATTAACAACCATTCTTATCATATTAGCTAAAGCGTTCGTTTCCTAAAACCGTTCTAAAACGGATAAACAAGGTTTAAAAACTTTAAAAATTTAAAACTATTTCTAAAATGCTTGTATTACTACTTAATTATCTTCATGTTTTTCAAGGCCAAATATTGTTATGTTCATAACACAATAATACGACTTTACTAAAATTATTTTCATAGTTTGCCTGTAATAAAACAAGGTAATATAGATAGAATTTTTCAAGTGCCATCAACCGAAATCAAAGTGCAGATTATTTACCGTTTAATCATGTTTTAACTATTTGAAAACGGCTGGGAATGTTTACCAAATAACTAAAAATATAAAGAATATTGTTTAAAATGTTGTGGAGTATAGAATTGAGAACCTACCAGAAAATTTGTCGACATTTATTTCAACGATGGCAGATGGTAATTTATTTAATCCACACTATTTAACAACGTTGCCTCTTGTCTCGCTGCTTATTTCAATATCTTGACTAAAGTCTGAAAACAAAACAATATTAATTATTAACTTATTGAATTGCGACTTCTTGGTCTATTTCTTGATAGATTTGTAGAACTTTGAGTTCAAAGAAAATTGTGTAATGTTTCCAACACACATTACACAACTTTCCTGTGAAGAACAGATGTTAACATTCAACTTAATTCCCTTCCTACTGTTTATAACTTTGTAGAAAAGGAAAAACAATTCATCGGGCATGTCGCAATGTTTTAATTCGATTATAATCCAATTTAAGTCTCTCAAAACGTGCGTCGTATTAAAGCTCCATTCGAATAATATATTGAGATGTTTACCAAGCGTACAAGCCATTATTGGCGAGTCTGCATTCGTGTCCAAGGGCGGAATTGTCGGAAACGCGTCAGACGCAATTCCATTTGGCGTCATTACTTTGTGCTCGTTATCAGCGTAGACTACGGCGATTCGACGCGATACGTGCCGCCGAAGCGAGAAAATGGAAACGGCAAACGTGTCCCAACTCTCGGGTTATTACCCAAGACCCTACATGCACCGAAGAAAGCAAATTCGCGATGGAACAATGCACGATGCTCACGAGACACGCGCACTTATACTATCTAATGACGGGAAGATCTCATTTTCTCAACCGAGCGCAAAATGTGGAAAAAGTCTGGCGGGAAAGAAATAAAAACATGTCCTATATTTACTGATGCTTCCAGAAATCATTGGTGAAATCTCAATACCAGGAACATGTTTGTGTGTTTGCTGATGGAGAAAATTGTGAAATTAGAGAAATTGCATCAAGTTGCCATGGTTGGGAAAGACATTACATGAAATTGCAGGATGTAGGAGAGAATTGTGAAGGATACTAATCCCGTTTTAAGTCAAGTAGAGAGGTAGGGAATTTAATTTGCGTTGAACATGACCATACTCAACTAGTTTCCAAGCGCTCCCAACAGAATTCAAACAGAGACGCATTGGTTATTTATAGTTTCGTTAATATCAAGTTTTTCTGTGAATACAAAAATGAATGAATGACGTCAGATTAACGAAAATTTATGCTCAGCAAACAATGAATTGATTATAATTGACCAATTAATTTCTTCCGCTCGAATTCCTCACGCATTTCATGGCCGGCAAACGTTAAATAATTCAATTGTTCTAATTTAAGTCCAATCATAGATTGTTAAATTTGATAGGATAAATTAGATACCAGATTACAAGTGCGATAACATACATTTCAAATTGATCAGCGTTGCAGTTGGATGCTAACATGATGGTATTTTCATCAACCGAATACTAACACGCCCAGAAATTGGAAACTGGTGCATTTCATGCACTCGCTGGTGCTATTTATAGTCATATTTGAACGCGGATGAGTATTGATTAATCCGCAGGGCGTCGGTTTTATCTCCGACGTCGCCAATGCGCCCAAAACCCAAACAACTTCCGTCGCCCGTCTAAACTAAAGCGCGACCAAGTTAAAGGTTGGAATGCCGGCCGAGATCTAAATTCTGCTTTTAATTGCTGATAACCATCCACTGCCATTGAATCTTTTCATGATTGCATGCATTTTGCAATTTAGCAATGCAAATTTTTCAATTGCAATTGCACATCTCGGTGCGCTTGAGCGCACGTCGCCATGGCATCAACGCGAAGCGTGGAATGGAAAAGAATAAAATCCATAGGATATGTGACACCAGCTACGGGACGGACTCTGGCACACCAAAATGGCAACAGTCGCCATAGGTGTACGCTGCGACTGCAGATATCGCTGCTTATTTTGCCGGTTGCAATGGCCATGTTTGGTGGTCCAAAGTGCAATCGCATCGCATTCGATAGAAATAAAAATCGACCGGAAAGTAGTATCACCGAAAAAGTAACGCAATCAAATCAAATCAATGCTTTCTCGACCGAGAAATTTGATTCAGATTCCGGAGCTTTTCCGCTTGCATTGCATTTAAATATTTTAACACCACTGGAAAGGTCACTATGGTAACAACAAAAAAAGCAAACACCCACTTTGTATGAACCTCACGTTTCGCAAAATTGCAAATTCCACACAAATATCACACTTGTTCAGTTCAGTCACCAGTACTCGTAGCAAGTAGTTCCATTCCAATGCTTTCGAGCTTTTATTCAGACTTGTTTTCCCTTTTTGCAGAAGCAACACAAAACGCAATTCTTTAGCATGGAGGAAAACATCTATATCAACTCTAACGCAGTGTCGGAAAAAACGAGCGTGCCAAAATTGAAGGGAGCATGTGAAGGACCGACGCTATTCTAACAATTTTCAAGACAGCTTGCTCTCGACATCGAAATTGCCGAGGAGCAGTCGAACGAAATGGAAAAGTAAATGAACAACCGTTCCCCTCATGCATCTATAGAGTGACGCATATATCTTGAAGAGTTTGGGGATTGCCCCAGACAGGTGAAAGCCCAAAACAATTCCAGTCGTGCGATTAGATTTTCCCTTTTTCAAGCAAATAACGGAATATCTCGCAGCTTCAGACGTACATCTATTTATTTCAAAGATACACCTTCTCTGAAATGCTGCAAATTGAAGACAACAAGAGAAGAACTCGTGTTTGTTTGGGTGTAACATTTGTAGAAATTGCTAGAAATGCAATTTCACTGGCAGCTGTTTGGAGAAATATTGCTAGGCAAGACATGGAACGGTGAAGAAAAGGATTGCACTTAGTCAAGAATTAAAACTTTCTCGATTTCTTTTTTGTCAAAAGGGTTGAATTGCGTTGTAAAATGTGAAGGTATACGAAAGGGTTGATTGTAAAGCAACAAAGATAAGAGATCTATAAAAAGCAGTAAAGTTCAGCGCCGTTAACAGAAATCGACGTTTTACTGCACCAAAAGAGTGAAAGTTTTCAACCCTTCAACAATCCAATAAAAGAACTGCCCTAACGTGCAAAACTTACTTCCTAGAAATGTTAATTTGCTGAAAACATGTTTAACATGCTTAAGCATGCAATGACTTTATTCTGTTACAGCCTGGACGCGCATCAGATGTGAATTCCAGAACGCAAGCCCAATCCAACACTAAAATTCGTAAATTATTTGCCTTCTAGGTGCAGGTGTAATTCCCAGTGCCACTGCAAGCATGACGTTTTATATAAAAAGTATAACTTTATGCGAGTCGCCACGGCTTTTTTGCTCCGTTTCTGCGCGGAAAGTGGAAACTTGGTACCGGGGGCAGGCGTGCCGGTCTGAACCGGTAGCCAGCGCTAGTATTTCGTGGAGTTTATGACGTCGTCATGCTACGTCTGCGGTGGCCGGAACGCGAGGAAGAGCACTCCACGACCGGCTTGGGGGCGGAGGAACAAAACGCACATAGCGGCGACGGTCGATGCGAGAGGCGGCTGGCAGTGGAGATCCAAAAGTAGAACTCGAACTATACGACCCGGGTGAATTCGAGGAAATTTGCGCTCGCGCTTCCATTCATTTCCAGAATGACTCTGCCAAATTACACTGATCCTTGCGCATGTTATTTGTTTGTTCCCGATAGACACAAAAAATTAAATGGTCGCTTACAAATCTCGACACGTTATGAAAACAAAAATATTGTAATGTTGCTTACTGCTTAAGGCAGATAATGTATGGTTATCAATCTGACCTAATCTAGTCAATATTGCTCATTGTATTGTGAATGTTATTTAGACAAACTGCTTTCGTTCACTCTATTCCCGCTAACCACCTTCTGCTGAATCAAGCTTCAAATAATCCTCCAGAGTCTCAACATGCAGCGCACATGTTCCATTTCCTCCAGAGAAAATTGCGTCAGTAGTTCTCGTCGTGCATTTATCCCAGCCATGTTCATACCGTCTCAGATCCATTCAAGCCTTAAGCTAGCACAATTTCTTGCAGCAATTGCACAAGATAGAAGCGCACATAACGTGCGATTCGATTGCGTGTCGGCGCACAACAATATGTTGGCAATTGTTTAGGGCATTCGTCTTACTGTAAGCACGGAAGGTGGTAATGAGGTTGGCATCTTTCTTCTCTCACGGGATTAGTTCCAAATTGCGATAGAGCTAGATAAAGTTGGTAACAATGTGCGACGCTGCAGCTTTCCTTCTTTTATCCATCCAATTTAGTAGTGTTTGTCAAAAATTTTAAGCAATTTAGTTTAATAACAAGTTTTTCAAGCCGCTAACGAAAAACGAACACCTCGATTGTAAATTATATTATAATCTCCAATAAGTTTACTACTTAATGATGCTTTCATGCCACATTGTAACCGGCTCTCGTTTTATTCGTCCTTTTGCTTGTTATTTTCGTAGGTTTTTATAGTTCTTGCGAAGCTTATTGGTGCAGATTGCAAACTCCTACTTGCCCAGTCTTCTTTACTCAGCGTTTCTTCAGCTGCGGCACTCATTAAAATCAAATAACTGGCTAGCAGATTTTTCTTTTTTATGCGAGAATAAATGATTAATAAAATTTATTACAAAATGAACTCTTGCTTCGTTTCGCTTCGGAAACGCTCGGCGTCTTTGGTCTGCAGCTTGGTTTGCACTCGAGCTAAATCCGAGGAGAAGACCCGGAGTAAAAGGTTCGGGTAACGAGTGCATTATCAACATAAAACCGAGGATTTTATTGCTCCGTGCGTGCAGTACTTTTACTTTTTTTACCTCTTTTTCAGAAAGGCTTGAGCTCGGCTCATTATTCCAAGAGGGCTTTTTTTCCGGCCGGCATGCGATCGGGAAAATTTCATGCCGACATCAGATCGTCTTAGATTGGCTGTGCACAAGCATTAATAGAAATTAATCTTCCTTATCGCCGCTAGTGCGGCTTGCAAAGAAAACGTAGCGCGTAATCTAATGCAACACTTTTCAAGCCGTTTGGCGAAATTTATGACCAACGCACCCACGCACGACTTGAGCATGAAGGAGCACATTAGATCTCTGATGAAAACTAAGCAACCTACTTTTGTTCACCATCCTATGCTAGAGAAACAATTATTACAACCTTCTTTTACACCTGGCAGCCTTATCAATAGAACTTCCCTATCAACCTATCCGCAAGACAATGAGCGATTCAATTAGATTTGCGTGGCCGTTGCACTGTCTGCTGAGGTAAGTACAGTATTTATTTATGCAGAAAGTCTCGTCGCAATGGCAGACGGTACCGCGATATATGCAGCCGTCTAAAGAGCACCGAAGGCAGCGGGCTACTACTGCCCGGTGGACCGTAAACCGTTTATGTTTATTGAATTACACTGTTAGGTCTAACATTAATGACGTCCGAATGCTCTCAGGACTGCGGGACAGCATGCACTGCACAACATGCCACAAAATGTGCAATTCCATCCAACGAAAAATGAAGCTACCACTTAGCCAACTATTACCTTCCACAGCAATATCAATCAAAGACTTATTAAACTTCTTAATGTGCTCAGGATAGAACAAAGGACGGCTAATTTAGCACTTGAAACTGATAGTTTGCCGAGAACTAATCTACACTCATGACTTTGCTTTGATACGAGAAAGGTTTATAACAGTGAAGCATTAAAAATAGATTCGTAAAACGAGGCGAGAACCTTCAGTCACGCAGCACCAAGCCGAAAACCAATAGGGCAAAGTACTCCACATGCGCTCCGTTCACGTCTCTAGCACTTTGGACGTAATTTATTGCTGCTTCATACCATCGCAGCTCGATACGGGTCTCACCTACCCGCGGCACCGGGGATTATGTAAATGCGCGCCGCAGAGGTGTGCGAGGTATCCAATACGCTGGCAAATGCCTGGTCGAAGATAGATAAAAATGAAAAGCTATTCTTGGTTAGTTTATATGCACTGCGGCAATGTTACGCCGTGTGTCTCATGCAGACGAAGACCCACACTCTCCGAACCGTGATATGATGGCCATACTTTTTCATTCGTCTTTAATAAGCGCAGTTTTCCTGCTTTCACTAACGGACCCAGGCTGTATTAACTCACTGCTAATTGATCGTAAATTGTATCCTTGCAAGATGTTCGTAAAAAATATATGCTTTATACATCATATTTTTTGAATAGACCGATAGATGAATTAGCAGTATGCTCAAAGTGTAATTTGCATCATTTCCACTCAGCTCAAAAATGTTGCTGGAATATTCCCGGTTGCCATCTGACGGAAGTTAGCTGAACTTGGCGGATATTGCGGCTGCGTGTTGAAGACGCCGCAAAATGTACTTAGGGCCCCTCCGGTTTTCTTCTCCAGTGCAGGGATTGGCGCAACGGGAGAGCGGCCATCATGCCTCCCGCCGACTTTACATAGTTTATGACCGGCAAGCACTACCCTAAAGAGGGTTCTACACCAATGAGTGGCACTCGTGGTGGCTGGCAAAGGCAGCCATCAGTCTTTGGGCTGTGCCCGAAATTGAGATGAACGGCCTTGATTGCGGTGCCGGTTGGCTCTATGCCAACGTAGAGATTTTGGAGGGAGCTAGATGACGTCGACGCGCTGCCATTACAACCACGAAGATGCTGCGCAAGCATGAAATGCCAACATCCACCAGTGCGCATTTTGGCCCGCGGCAGAAATCCGATTAGTAAACCATGCGAACACAAAAATCAAATAGATAGATAGATATTTGCGCTTTGAACATTATCATCAGTGACGCATGATGGTTGAAAGCCTGGCTGGTCTCCGACTATCGTAGTTCGAGGTCAAGCTTGCACGCGGCTGAATCGTTAATTTAGCGGCAACTGTTTTGATACCTGGCTTAATTAGACAGGCGCAATGTATGCACTGGCAGGTCTTTAAGGTAGATGTCATGAAAATGGCCTCGTCCATCTTGCTATTAATTTTATACGAGCAGGTGTTAGTGGCTACATCATAGGACTATTTATATTTATCCTGAAAGTATTCAATCTGCAGAACAAATCGGACAAATTCATTCAACAGATGATTAGTGTATGTTTGGAGTGTATATTAAAGTGCAAGTTGTAGGTTGTTAAGTACCGCGTGATACGTACGAAATGCACAAGGCACAAAAGAGATTGATTGTTGATCTAGTAGCTTCAAAGTGCTCCATAAACGGTTACTTTTATGCATCGTAAAGTTTTAAGAGTCAATGAAACGCGGTACACTTTGGTCGGGTGTCGAGACGACGATGAGTCGAAGTCAATATAATCCGACATTCAATATTCGTGTAACATACCCGACCTAATCAGGATCGGTGACTGTACCGGACTGTACTCGCCTGGTATCCGTTCGGGAATTAAGTTTGTTGTGTTCTTGCAACACCAGCTGATTTATACGAGCATTTTTATGGTCAGGGCAATTAAATTATGCCTAATGCGCTTAAATTTTGCACATGATTGACGCATAAGGTGCTGAGATATTTGGCGAGTGCGAAAATGTCTCGGAGGCCAACACGATAGGTCACAAGCAGTGCTTTTACGACCTGCGGACCCCGTCCCTGACCTACCGCAAAATCGACGCACTTCTCTTCGAAGATGACGTCAAACGCTGTCTTATTATTTCGTCATCACTCGTCCTTTATTGCGTCGTTTACGTCGTGTGTATTATACGTTTTTACAGCGCAAATTGACGAAAATCCGTCTACAATTGACTCAAGCTATGCAAGTAATGAATGAATCAGTTAGCAAAAGACGAATTGCTAGGCCATTGATGATTTGTGGATGCGTTAAGAATCCTTGGTGAATGTGTGTCGGGGCGCCGAGTTTAGTGTGTGTTTTATGTCGTTTTATGTCATGTTTCGGTAGTACCGTACTACGTTTACGCGCTCGTAAACTCATTTTATTATGGCGATTATTATTATCGAAACTTAACACACTTCTTGTTGTGTTTACGCGGTGAACTCTAGCCGCAAAAAATGATTCATGCACCTGAACAGCAGACGCAACATTAATCAACCAATTACGGAGGATTACCGCACCCAATTCAACGTTCTGCTATCTGGCAAGCCAGGAACGAGAAAATTTCCATCAACACGTTTCGCCACATACTGAAAATTCACACTTTGACAACTTCCAGTTTTTAATAAACTCAAATTCATTTCAACATTCTTAATGTGGCACCACGTGGTGTGGTCTTAACTGTGGCATGTTTGAACGGCGTCTATTTCAGTTTCTGTAATCATCTAAAAATAAAAACCAGCTCTGGTTGCCAGCAGCAATATTTGACATTGCGACGAGTGCATTCACCACAGTCAGGAATTGGTAAAACTGCTGAGACTCTGGAATTGTACATTCTTTCATGGCTTGTAGCCGCACTGCATTAATTCCCGTCTTCTCGCTCTAGCAATTTGATTAAAAACAGCAACATTTGGTGCAGTGGACATTCGTCGAACACCAGACTAGAATTGCGTGCAATTTATGCTCTCATTGTCTGATTCTTCCAAACTTCTGTTCACAGTTTGCTCTTAACGTTGTGACGCTCTGTTGGCCTGCCAGAAATAGTTTTCATCTAATGCTGTCTTTTCCTGCAGCTACATTTTGTCACTTGTCGACTGCAGTTGAAATTAATCACATGGGAAATGTCACGATCAGCGTCCGCATTGTTCTCTTAGTGAATTCAGAGCATGTTATACGCCATGAGGTAAAAGAAGCCTAAATGTTTATGGCCACAATGAGTGGAGAAAAGAGTTAAAGTGCATTGGTTTTGGCTGCTGTTGCACAATCCGACAATCGATTTTATAAATACACCATGACGCCACAGGGTCAAGACACAATGGCGTTTTGTTTTCGACGTGGTAAAGAATCAGAACGGCACCGGATTGCTTCTATCAACTTATGGACTTATTTATGACACTTTAGCGTTCGGGAAAATCGAAGAATCTAACGGAATTTCTGTCCAAAAGCACTCAACGTTTTCGTCAGCATCATATTTTTCTTACTTTGCTATTGTCGGCTATGTGCTCTGGGACGTATCCGGAATACGTGACTTTTGTACAGAAAACTTAGAAATGTGACAAAACAAAATAATACAACAGCACATATTCCAGTTTCATGTAGAGAACAGAATAAGCTTAAAAGAAGTAATTTTTGAAACATTTTAAAGGTACTATGTAAGCTACCCCAACAATTAACAAATTTCATAGCATAACCCTTGCTCACTTAAAACACAGGATGTTTAATTTTGTTGTGCCTTGCATGACAAACAAGACCCAAGCTGTTTGTGCACAACGAACGTTAAAAATATGGCGCATCACGTAGGTAATTAGCGAAAACGACTCCCGACTCGCAAAAAACAATTATGAATGCGAGATGGACCCCACGCCAAACGTGTTGATATTTAATATAAATTTATAATTTTGCTAAAACGTGAGAATTTTTAATTGCCACTGAGGATTATATAAAATGGCAAGAAATGTTAAGTAGGCATGCCAACTGATTGAATTCATTCTCTCTCCGTGCGGTACCGAAGATTGTAATTTGTTTACGTTTAATATATTCAAGTAACCAATGCGGCAGTCATATATATTCATGAAATTCTCTCATAGTTATTATTATTATTATTATTATTATTATTTAGGGTCATTTGAAAACGTCGCGCGTTTATATGGTAGCCCAATTAGTAATTATCGTGCATCGTGCTTGACGTGCGTTTTCTTGTACAAATGAACGAAATCCACTGAAACAATGAAAACACACAAAGGCTGGAGTGATGATCAGAGTGCGTCCTCAACCTGTTTTGTTCGTAGTCATGCTCTGCAATAGCTAGAGTTTGATTGGTCGATTGTTCATTGCGGTATCTAGATAATACAGGAAGGTTTTAATTAGAGGCAGAGAGAAGTGACGGGGATTGCGGTTTTCAGATAGTGTGGATTACATGTGATTTATACATTTGAGCAATTGATTGTAATGTAATGAACGGATCCAGTGCATAAACCAGAGAGACAATTGGTGTAATTAGTAAGATGAATTACAGTAGTCATATTGCGTGCAAATATAATTTGTGATTTATGATATTAATCTTTTCTAAAACAAACAATAAGTTGAGACAACAAACAATTTAATAAAGTATAACAATGTGAAATTTCAATAGAGAAGACATTACTGCATAGTACTTGATTGTTTCTAAGTATTGCACTTGTGAAATACACTAAACAAAGTTGCAATCTTGCAGGCTTTTGAAGAAAATCATTAACTATTAAATACTAAATAGTATTTTAATCTTGTAGATAAATTAGTTATAATTATTATTTGCCATTTGTAAAATGTCTAACTTTGCATATTACTTCACAGTCACATAATTATTTATCTCCATCAATTGCTAAGGTTCATCAGTAATAAATCATACCAAAGTTATCACGCATTTATCATAACATTCTCGATTCTGCGTGAGCAAACAAATGTCATGCCGTCATAGACACAATTAAGTTTAGTTTAAAAGCAAACATATACGCCATGATTCGATATTGATTGGTTTTTCTCAACGAACTAGAAAACAAACACTGCATCAAATCACATTCATCCTAATTAATTCAAGAGACAACAAACAATTCGTCTCAATTACTCTCTATAATCTTCATAAAAAATAACAATATGATGTATTGATTGAATGAAGTCTGGCGATAAATCAAATCTATTTCTTGTGTCTCACGCATTTTAATGAGTTTGTTGATCTTGTTCTTGCTTCCTATTTCTGTTTAATAATGTCCGTTGTCTTCCTGCACGAATTTTTTTCAGGTAAAATCAGTGATCTGTCTATAAAAAAAGGAATGCGTTTGAAGCATTGATAAATACGAACTATAAAAGAGACCAAAAGGATAAATTTTATTATGTGATATTTTTCATGTCGCTCATGCTTTTGCTTTATTTCTTTTATGGCGTTATTTAGCGTTCGTTTACGAGCGGTTTTACATTTGTATTGCTCTTTAAAGACTTCATATGTTGAATACGTTGAATTTCGAGAGTATGTTGATACCTGTATTACGCTGTGCCGCATTCTTTACCGGCGCAAAAAATGTTTTAAAGTTCACCGAGACCAATGTTATCACACGCGCAATGCAATAGATTCCGATGGAATTCCATTGAATTTCAGCAAAATCTATCCTATTACAACACTTCGACCATATTAACTATGAAAAATTATGAAAAGTTTTGAGAGGATGACTTTTCAAAAAGATAATAAAAAATAATAGGCTTTTACTTTATCGTCACGTTGTTGCGCTTTTTCCTTAATGCAATAAAAATAAGAATCCTGCCCAAGAGACTGTAACGACACCTCGCAATAGGAATATAATCTCTCCCATCGGTTGCGTCAAAGGTGCCTTATGAAGAAGAAGAAGGTGAAAAAGTTATTCCCTGTGTAGAAGGGTGTATTATGTTATTAGGGACGTCATCAGCGTGCGCAAACAGAGCCCGATGTAGATTGCGGATTAATAAAGACAAATGTAACTGAAATGCGACGCACCCAAGAGACTACGCAGAGATACAAAAAATAAGATAAATAAGATACCTGCTTCTCTGCGCAGGTGACGAATGTTCACTGCTCATCGCAAGTGAAAGCAAAGTAAATCCGGATTCAATTTGCGTGCCACCGATATGTGTGTAATACGTTTGCGTTGATGGAAATCAGTTCTCCGCGTGAAAGATGAAAGAGATTGTAAAGCAGCACACAAAAGATGAAATGGAACGAAATGAATGCGGAGCGTCGCGCCTCAAACGCTGAATTTCCAGCATGGAACGAAATGGCGAACGGAAAATTGGAAAAGTTTCCAAGTTGTTGGCCCGCCGCTGGTAAACTGATGGAAACTGCATGCCAGTCATAGTAGGAGCGTGGAAAAGTGGAAAAAATGAAAAAAGAAACAGATATTCGCAAATGGAATGGTGCTACGTGAGAATTCTATGAATTCTATGCATTTTCTAGCAGGCGAGCGAAATAATAAAAGCCTGGAGCTAGAAATTGGAAAGGTATGGAGCGGTCCCTCTTCCACGCAAACTTTTCATCTTGCCAAATTGCAACAGGGATGAAGCAAATCCATTTCTAAATTGCGCATATCCAAACGTTCGCATAGTTATTACAGTTTGTGTTTAGCCTTGGAATTCAGAATCCGTAAATAAATCCAGATAGTTAGCCAACTCAAGTATAAATCGAGAAAAGAAAAATGCATTTAATAATCATTTCCTGTCGGGTCTGAAGTAAAAAATTACATTACATTAACATCCCGGCTGCAACATTCTGTTGAACTTTACTTCAATTAGTATGCATTTGTCCATTTGCGATATGCAGTCTGCAAGCAGTCGACTTATAAACTCAGCCGACATTTTGGTATTCTTATTGATTGAACGGGAATGTCTCAATTACTATATTGCATACAGAATGAGCTTTCAACTCTGGTTTATTTGCTCGCGTAGTATTTTCAAGCGTAAACATCGAGCGTAGATGTTGTTTTTGAATAAATCACGTTCAAACGAGACGTTTCGAAGTGATGCAAAGCCCGCCGCCCGCTTCATCCCGCATTATCAAAATTGAGAATCATATGCCATAGTCATAATGCAATCTCAACGAATTTTCAAATTAAACTCAAGTGATTTTCAAGTGCCAAGTGGTAAACCAACTGAGAAGAAGTTTGATGTACTAAAACTACAACAAGCGTGTCGTAATTTCAAAAACATCGCGCGAGAAAATAAATATGTACATCGAATTTGTTTTTTGCTTCATTAATCTTTATTGTTCGTTCTAATACAACCATGGTTTATTTGAACTTTAAGGAGCAATTCAATAGTCACACTTGATGTAACTTAAGATATCTTAGTTCATAGATTAAATCATAAAGTGCGTTGATCATTCTATTCGGATTTCTCATTTGCTTTTAGAGCATCAATTAAAAATGCGCTTAATTAGTATAATAGTATATTTATTCAGAACAAGTTGTAATTGTGATCTGAACAAGGAAAGGAACGATGAAGAAAAAGACAGTAACCTTGGAAAAGTTTTTAAAATCTCTTAAAGCGTCAACTAATTTTGTACTAAATTAACTTAATATATTCGTACAAAAAAATAAAACATATTTGGTTTGGTACTTATCGCGCTTTTTAGGCAGAATGGACCTGCGATTTTAAGATTTGTCAAGATAAACCTAATTTTTATGATTCTAGCCTGCTTATTTTACACCTAAAGGAAGAATTAATTCTCCTTATCTCTGTGAATGATCATCTTATATAAGTAATACTGTAACTAGGTGTTACTTTACATTGTTATCTACGTGACGGCTCAATGTTTATTAAAATACTCCGGTTTTAATGTACAAATGCGCTAAAATCTACATAATTATTGAATAAAATGCATAAAATAATGTTTATTGCATGAATAGTGGCTTGTAACGTATAAATTTTCAAATATTTATTCTTATTTTTAGTCGGTTCTAAATAATTTTTACAAAATGTATTCATGAATGTTTAATAGTGCATTACAGCTTTAGGAATAGATTAATCTGATTTATTCATCTTGATATCGAATTAATTCAAAGATTATATAAGGCTTAGTGGAATAAATTAATGCTCAACGATTTAAATTTCCAAGCACGAATAAAGTGCATCTTTGGCCATTTCGATATTTTCATGCTGCTTGCAATATGTATATTTGTATATTTACTACAAATTGCCGACTTATCCACCTCGACAAATCCCGAAATTTATGCTCAAACGACAATTGTCCAACAACTTGTGTACTTATCCTGTCCTTGAAGCAAAGGCTTCGATTCCCCGTGTCAATTGAGTCGATTTTCTCGGAGGGTAATTGTTCATATCTTAGTCGCTTTATTGGATCCGTGTCAGCCACAATGACAACCATTCAGCTCTTGTAGCTTGCAACTCGCACAAATAGGAATCGGCGCCCGTCTAGAATTAACTTCACCTTAATTGGCGCGTTCGCCACCAACGCAAAGAATGTGAAGGAGTGTAGGCGAGGTGGCTGTGTGCAAGTGTTTTCATAATTCGGTATACTTTATTGGATCATTTGCATTACGTTTGCGCGCCATGTTTGCTGGGTTGGTTCGCGCCCTGATGATGATAATACGCCATGTAGTCGACTCGGTGTGTCATAAACTCACCGAGTAAATGCATCGCGTGGATATTAGACATCGCGCCACTTGCACTCTGTGCAATTTCTGCAGTTTATCCACGCGTCGTGAATATAATTGCGTGAAATGACGCGAAAATAAGACGGAAATGCAATGACGCCATTGCATGCGGCGAGAGGCAGACCGCTCGACTCTTGATTAGCATCATTTGGAGTTATTAATTAGTTAGGGTTGCTTTCAAAACATGTGGGACAATTTTTAGCAACAAAGTAAACATACCGTGACGTTCAGACATTCAGAAATACAGCTGCATTTATTTTTGTCTGTAATTATGTCTTGGCGTTAATTAGAAGTTTTCACAGGCCATTTTAGAGTTTCTGGCCTCGCACGGTGGCACCTGTTTCAGCAATTGGCGCGTACTAAAATACAAATGCACCATCGTCGGAAATATCGTCGGCCGCTAGGCCCGCCATTACAGAGCAGGAAGGATTTAATTTTGGTGAGTTTGCCACGTGTAACGTGCCAAACGAAAAATTAAAAGCTGCAGCGGCTAACTTTATAACAGACGCGTTTGGAATACAAATACTTGCAGAGTGCCTCTTGCTGCAGCCACCCTTGGGACGCCAACAAATTTGAGTGGTTGATATCAAGGCGTAGCAGAAGGGAATAATGAGACAACCAAACCCAAACCCAAAAAACAGCTCTATTTATATTTTGAACGAAAATTTAACTATTTTAATTAATTTAAAACCTTTTCTTCTTTTTGACGCCAGCACTGTAGTTTTAACAAATTGCATGTCTTGAATTATACAACCATATTACTTAGATAGAAGAAATAACATTCGACAAGGAAAATCAAATATAATCAAGTAAGGAAAATATGACGCTTTTAAAATTTACAGCTATAACTGTTCAAACCATTAGCAATCTTATTATTATCTCCATCACTAACAAGATAGGAATTTACTTTTAAATATTTGTTACTTTGCAATTGAATCTAATTCAATAGCCGCTAAAATATCGACTTTATTTCTTCTTCTCTGGCAGGGTTGTAGTATTGATATGTTGCGCACGCAGATCCCATCGGATAGACGAGTGGCTCGTCGATTGCATTCGCAGCTTTAGCCCTAACCCCTTCGGTTCCAGCATGTTCCTGCACTCGCTTACTATTTTATGCAATTGGATCGGCGGCCATAGGTAAACACGTAGAATGAGCATCGAACCGCTTTCATTTCGAAATAAGGCAAACAAAGCCAACGTGTGCCGCAGCAGATGATGGGAATCGAGGGAATTCACTAACGTTCTGGACCTGAGCAGCACACAAAATGTAAATACTTGATGTGGTGTGTGGGTGCAAACGGGATGGCGGAGCTGAAATATGTGAATGATATGGGCGTCGCGACGTAAGATGCAAACCGTCGAGTGCAAGCGGAGACCGGTTTCGATCAGAGCGACCATCATTGAATGTACGTTTTAGATTCCTATCAGAGATCATAAGTGAGAATGGAAAACGATCAAAAAGAGATACATTGTTGTGGTTTAAATGATTGCGTATGAGCAATTTTAATCAAAAAATAAGAAAATTGCCGATTAG
The DNA here is from genome assembly GCA_027575565.1 of Diploeciton nevermanni. NCBI lineage: Eukaryota > Metazoa > Arthropoda > Insecta > Coleoptera > Staphylinidae > Diploeciton > Diploeciton nevermanni. The sequence goes on from JAODIE010000008.1 coordinate 2,870,219, forward strand.
GATTGATGAAACCTCACGAGAATATCACGATTGACAAAATAAGTAAGACTGTGTGTAGGATTTATTTGGAAATAAGTTAAATTTTTAAGACTTACAAAGAGTTTTCTTCTGTTACCAATATGAAGCACGGTATATTCCGAACCAATTCATGTTTGTTAACTCTCGACATAATACACAATTGCACTATATGCACCTGCAAATTAAAATCAATCACTAATTCACCAACTGCTTTCACTTTCTCTAACCAATTCTATATGTAACTCTGATCGATACGAACTCAAACACACCCTCATTCCTACTGTCCATCCAAACAGACGGCATAACCCTTTTTTCACTAAGAACATGACCATGATATAAGCATCGGCATGACAAACCAAAGATAAAAATGCACTCTACACAAGCTGCCTGCTATATAACACAAAACAACCCCAAGTTGCGTTGCGTAACTGCAGCATCGTCGCAGAACCTTCAGAAAGTGCCCGAGGTCGACTCTTAGAGTTGTAAAATTTATATTTATGCGGTGTATAAATAGGGGCCAACTAAGCATTTATGAACTGCGCCTCCACAGCATTTTACTGTGACGCAATCGGCGGAAAACCATAGCTAAACAACAATGCAAAGAATACAACGAAAAAATTCTCGTTGTGAAAGGATTGCGTATACAAGGTCAAATATTCTTCTGTGAAAGTGAAACTGTTTTGAATATGCCATAAAATCTTGCGTCACGACAGGTAAAATGCAGTCAAAGGGTTTCTGGTAATTTACCTGATTTTTGCTTTTTAGGGAAATTTTCATACCTTAGGAGAAGGAATGAGTTTAGTCAGCGAAAAACCGCGCTCCAGGGTCAGTCATTCTAAAGTCTATGTGAATTATCAACGTGAGTTGAAGAAAAATGAGAAGATTGCAAGGACGTAAAGTGATTAATGTGCTTTAGTGCCCTTAATGTGATTTCAAAGTTTACGCACTAAGAACATGCAAGGTTAGTCGTTAATATTGTTCAAAGCTCTATTCTTTTCTTTAAAGAAAGCAATCTATGATATTTCCGAATAAGTACAAAAAACTACTAGCAACATTTTAATTTTAATAAATCATTCGTAAAGCAAGTGAGGTGCAAGTTGTAGTACAATTTATCGAGGCAGCACCTCCCAAAAGAGTAATTCCAACAAAAACTCAACTTTAACTAAAGTTGCACGACTGCAAGTCACGATAGTGCGATCTTTTCACAAGAACCTGAATTTATTTAAGAGAGAACTCGTCTCATGATGGTAATCATGGTGCATATTAATGAACGGGGTGACCACAGGAGCTCTGGATATTTTAAATTATGAGAGTGGTTTCTTTTGATGATATGCTATTGCAGTTGTCAAGTATCCAAGAGAGAAAATGTGATAGAATTTAGTATTTATTGGAGTTCAGTTTTTGTTGCTTTGGAGTGGATTGAAGTGAATTGGTTCATATTGTAAAAGTTTGGAGAGACAGATGAAGTTTTTTGTATCGTAAATCAATAGGATTTTTGTTTATCAAGAAAATAGAATTTAGAGCATAATTTTGAATAAGAATTCTAAAGTGTTTAATGAATAAATACAAGATTTGCTTTTAATTTATCATATATTTTTTAACGTTTGTTTATGTTTGTAGAATAGTGAGATAGAATTTTGCGTTATTTCCATGCGAGCCTTCGATTTGTTTTGACAATAATAATCATATATGTGCGTACAATTATACATATACAAGGCCATCTACCAACGGTCCTTTAGCCAGATTTGTTTTGATTTTGTCAACATTCCATTGTAAAACAAACAGCTGACTTACGCCTTGAC